>LZPO01044728.1:4914-15550 GCA_001675575.1 Neotoma lepida
AATTATCCTAACCTGGTGCCCAGGCATGGCAGTTGTCCCCAACAGTCGGTCTGATCTCACCCTCAGAGCGCTACCTTCTGGGATTCTGAAAGTCCAATGTAAGTAAGGTAGGGTGACTGGGTTGCTTTGATGTTTTAAAATAAGGATCTAGAGACTTTCTGAGGTTGACCATGAGTTTGAGTTGTAAGTCAAAGCCCACCACCANCGACCCATGTGTGCCAACTNAGACTCACCTCCCTGTTCCACAATCTCAAAACCACAGCACCCCCTGCTGGAAACCAAGTGCTCAAACACATGAGCCTGCTGAAGATCCTTCACACTATCCATTTCTGGAACCTTCTGTCATCCCAAACAGAAATTCTATACGCTTAGCACACCCACCTTCCCAGGTCCTGGTAACAATGAGTACCTATTCCAGAAATCCCACCTATGTGAAATCATGCAACATCTGTCCTTTTTTATTTTTTAAAATTTCATTTAGCGTAACACATTCAGTTTTTAGGAGTTACAGCANTGTCAGAATTTTCATAAGGCTTGGAAATATTGATCTCTATGTTTGTCTTGCATTTATATTAAGAAGCAGAAAGTCTGCATCAAATGATACCCCTATGTACCACTGTGCATTCCCACTAGCAACTCCAAAGAAATTCAGTTTCTCTACTTCCTTGTCAACATATTGTTTTCTGTCTGTTTCTTTTCATATTCAAAACATCAAAACGAAGGTGCATGAGGTGGTAGCATGTCATAGTTTCAATGTGCATTTCCCTTGTGTTTAAAGATGTCACATATCTTCTCATGTGTTTATTGGGCAGTTATTTTGTTTCTGGTGGTTGAAACAGAGTCTCTTATATCCCAGATTAGTCTCAAACCCAGTTATGTATGTAGCTGAAGGTGGACTTGAATTCCTGGTACTCATAATTCCTCCTTCCAGGTGGAGGGATCATGTACCATCATGTACTATCATTAGCCATTTGCATAGTTTTGTTATTGTTGATATTTGCTCTCTTTTAATTAAAATGTTTTTGTTTGGTTTTGTTTTCATTGAGTTCTCTGTATTTTTTATATTCTAATTATTAATCTCCTACCAGCTATGTGACCTGAAAATATTTATCTATAGTGGTCTTAAGTATAACNCTTTGTGTAATTTTCATAGAGATACTTCTGAGTATTAAAGTAGACATGTGATTTATCATAGCTGATACAAATGTTAAGTAGAGCAACCTGCTTCCTGTACCCACTGTTACATACCAACACCCGAGTATCAGTTACATTTCACTATCAACTTGTCATCAAGTATAGTTTATAAGTAACACGGTTACTATATTCCATATCTCAGCTGCTTTTCCTGGTCTTTTTTTCATATATGTCAAAATTCTTCTGTCTTTTCTTTACATTTACAACATCTACTTTTTTTATTGAAAAGAAATTTCATGCAATATATTCTGGTCATGTTTTCCCCTCTCTAGCCCTCCCAGTTCCTCCCCACCAGCCAACTCCTTATCTTTTCTNTCTTTCTCTTTAGAAAACACGCATAGAAACAGAAGAGTCACAAGAAACACAAACAAAACCCACAAAAAACACAAAATAGAAAAATATACAAGCAAAAAAGTACTAAGAAAAAAAATGCCCAAGCAAAGCAATAGGAGACAAAAAGGGTATAGAAATACCATTATACCATTGAGTTCATTTTGTTTTGTTCATCTACTGCTGGGCATGNGGCCTACCCCAAAGTGTAGTTAATATATCCAGGGAGACTCCATGGAAGAAAGCTAATTTTCCCTTTGCAAGCTGCTGTTCATATGTGTGTCAGTCCTGTTGTCTCTGGAAAGACACTGTTTCCTTAGTGTTATCCATCCCGTTGGCTCTTACAATCTTCTGCTTCCTTCTCCACATAACCCCTGAGCNCTGAGGGGTGGTGTCGATGAATACATCGTATTTAGGATTCAGGTCCCAAAATCTCTCACTCTAAAAACTGTCCAGTTGTGGTTCTCTGCATTAGTCCCCATCTACTGCAAGAAGCAGAGTCACTGGTGATGGCTGAGAGAGACACTGGTCCTTGGGTATAGCAGAATGTTGTTAAGAGTCACTTCAGTGTTGTGTTCCTTTAACCAATAATAGCATTTGGTTTTCCCCTAGACTCATGGCCTATCCTGTCTTATGGTTCTAACTTTTGCATTTTATTTTTATGTCTTGCTTATTCTTTTATTTTAAAAAAAAGCTTCATTTAACCAATTTTTAGGTTTGTTTTAATAGTTGACAAATATTTCTAATTTTCCATTGTAGTATAGTTGAGCTTTTTCTTTTATTTTCACATAATATATTCTGATTGCAGTTTCTCCTCCCCTACCTCCTCCAATATTTTTAATTTTCCTTGGTAGAAAGATTTCTTCTCCCTCTTCCAAAGGGAGAGTCTTGCTAACTTAGAATTCTTTTCTGTTGTTCCCTGATGAACATTCTTCCAATTCCCTCTGACATCTATGGTTTCACATGAAATATCTGCTGTTCTTCATATCAGTATCCCTCCAGGTGAATGATTGTTTTTCTCTGCATAGTCTCAAAATATTTTTCTTGTCCATTGTTTTTCTCTGCATAGTCTCAAAATATTTTTCTTGTCCATCTCTTTCAGAAGTTTAAGTATAATGTGTCATCATATAGATTTCTTTGAATGTATCCTATCTGTAGTTTCCTTAAGGTCTTGGATGTACGGNTGTTTGTATCACCATCTGGAGACGTGTTTATCCATCATTCTTTCACATAGTTTTTCAACACCACCTTTCTCCTAGCNTGAGAATTTGATGATATACAGGTCAAGTTTTCTGTGATCCTGTATGTCCTTAAGACCTCTCTCGGTTCACAATTAAGCGAATCAGTTTTCCTCTTTGCTTTCCATATTTAATGACTGCAACTGATATCTCTTCACAGTTCCTCACTCTGTCACCTCTACTCTTTTGCGTTCATCCACTAATGTTCCCTTTTTTAATTTTTAAAATTTATTTTTAAGTCCCACAATTTCCCATGTGAATTTCTTTTTAATAATTTGTTGAGTGGATTGTTTTCCTTTTATTTCAAGAGAATTTGTAATTGATGAAATAGTGTTAGTATCACACCTTAAACATCTTGGTTGCATAATTCATCATTTGGGTCATCTCAGTCTGGGGGTGTACTGGCAAGTTGTATGTCAACTTGACACAAGCTAGAGTCATCAAAGAGGAGGGAACATCAGGCTGTAGGCAAGCCTGTAGGGCATTTTCTTAATCAGTGATTGATGTGAGAGGGCCCAGCCCATTGTGGGTGGGGCCATCCCTGGGCTGGTGGTACTGGGTTATGTAAGAAGGCAAACCAGGGAAAGGAAGCCAGTAAGCAGCACCCCACCATGGCCTCTGCATCAGCTCCTGCCTCCAGGTTCCTGTACTGTGTGAGTTCCTGTCCTTTAGAGATGAACAGTGATAATGAAGTGTAAGCAAAATAAACTCTATCGTCCCTAAGTTGCTTTGGTCATGATGTTTCATCATGGCAATAATAATCCTAACTAGAACAGGGGGTTATCACATGTCCTTCCTCATTCAAGTTATGATTTTGTTGATTTTTGTATTGACAGGTTTCAGAGTTTTGTTTTGTGTTGTTGTAAATTATATCCTGGGCCCTTTGTTTGTTAAATCAAGGACCTCTGTATTTAGCTCTCTGATTTTGGCACCTGGTCTTAGCAAGCAGGGTTCTCTCCTACTTTACCCAACATGATTGTAGGGGAAGTTTATTATCTAGTGTCTTTCCTTGGTTCCCCTGGGACTGGAATTAAATGGAACTTCCTGGCCAGACTTGGGATGCCTCTCATGAGATCTGGAGGGATGAAGAGGTTTCCTGAGCTAAGCTTGTCAGAGATTAGAATTTTATTGAAGAAAATTTTAAATGATATCCTAAAAAAGTCATAAAATTGGAAAGTGGCCACAACAAAACAGAAAATGCAGGAGACAGAGTGAACACCCCCATAGCCTCCTCTGAAGATGGCCCTAAGTTTTTCCAACTGTGGTAGTGACAAAGGAAGTAAAAGAGCTCCCCATGTTCCTGTCTATAGTTTTAGCCTCTGGAGCAAACCGTCTCACCTCATTTTCTTGTCAACAGCAGTATTGCCCTGTGTGTTGGAAGATGGTTTGTATGGTGACATTGATACCAAGAAGGAAGGGTGTCCACACCAAGAAGGAAGTGCATCCACACCAGAAAGAAAGTGTGTCCACACCAGGAAGAAAGTGTGTCCACACCAGGAAGGAAGTGTGTCCACACCAGGAAGGAAGTGCATCCACACCAGGAAGGAAGTGCATCCACACCAGGAAGGAAGTGTGTCCATAGCCTAGAGGAAACTACATAGACTGAGTTACAACAAAGCTCATTGCTTGCATTTGCTACGGCTTACATTGTGTTTTCACCACACGAATTAGCTCCCTAAAAAATCACTTCCCCACTTTGTCTTGGATAATTGCTTTTAAGTCACTAATAGTTGGTTGCCTGTTCTGAGTGGGATCATTTTACATTGACCTTTGCCCCACAAAAGCAGTAAGTAAGGAATTCATGATAGATAAGAATGCACTTCTGAAGAGCACAGTGTAGAGAGGGTTATTTGAAGATGTATCTTCAGCAACTCGACAGTCAGGCAAGCTTACAAGCAAGGGCAAAGGGTTATAGATTTCTAACAAAATTTATTACAACTTTGTTATGATATATTCATATATATTCCTGTATATTATGATTTCAGATGCTTTTCTATGGCTGGAAATGAGTGAGGGTATCCTGCTGGCCTTTGGTGGAACTCTTCAGNGAACAGCCCATCAGTGGTCCCTGTTTGTTATGGAGTTATTGAATGACAGACTCTGACTAAAGCATTAACATTTGAAGAAAAGTAATGTATACTGTGTGATTAACCCAAATATCACAGTATTATATTGAAAATCTCTAGTCATTGCAGATCATTGTGTAAATTGATGCCATAAGGTATTATAGTTAATAAGCTTAATAGAGCACTTTAAGCTGTGGAACTTTCGTTTTTCATTATTAAATGGCTGTAGGGTAGTTGCTTTTATTCAGACTGATAATAAATGGAACCAGCCTTAGTGACCAACCACTCAATTTTATAACTTCATTTTGATAATGACTGGGAGGAGGAAGAGATTGTGTGTCGATTTAGAGGCCNATTTACGTTTTATTATTATTTCTCTGACACTGGACATGTTATTATAAAATCAGTTATATGACAATTTTAAAGACTATGTAAATCAATTTGAGACGTTTTAATTGGAATTTGGGATTTTAGATTATTTACTTAATTATTGTTATAATTGACTTAGCACAGCAACTCTGGAGAATGGTTTTTGTCATAGAATAAAAGATAAAATGTTGAGTCTGCCTAAAGTAGCTTAACGTCTGAAGGAAATATACCTCTAGAGTCTACATGACTTTATTTCATTCTTAAAAACAGGACCCCATCTCTCTCTTCCATTGGCCCCCTCTATAATCCCCAGATCCCTATTTATTGACCCCATAGTTCCTCCCACTGTAATGTNTGGGTTTTGATTATCTGTGCAAAACTGTAGAAATACTGTTCCAGTCTGCATCCTATAGAGACAGAACCAAGAGGGGAGAGGGGGGAGGGAAGAGGGTATTCATTAGGAAATTGACTTACAGATGATGGAGAAGTCCATGCAAGCTGGGGAACCTTGCAGGCTGGAAGTGTGGCTCAGTGCCAGGCACATNAGGGAGTGATTCTCAGTTAGAGACCAAAACTCTAAAAACCCAGACATCTGCTGCTGTGTGTTCTAGAGTTCACAGGTCAAAGAGCCTGGAGTCGTGACGTCCAAGGGCAGGAGAAGAAGTATGCCCACTCCAAGAGAGCCAACAAATCGCTTTTTGCCTGTCAAGCCCTCTGCTGGTTGGACAATACCACCCACAATGAATTCTCCACTCACCCTACTGACTCACAAAACCTCCTTTACTGGCTCTCTAGATAGTCCGTCCTTCACTTAGACACCTAACATTCTGTCTCTTATACACATCTAGATGTGTATAAGAGACAGTCATAACTTTGGGTCATCCAGAACCAGGAGCTAACTTTAAAAAAAAAAAAAACTTAACTCATAATATGTTACTACTTTAAAACTTACTGCTTTTTACCATGATGATGCCAGGATATAAATCTGAGTGAAGGCAGGAAGTTGTCTTTGCCATCTGCCTACCCCACCTCTAACACCTGGAAGAGCATTTAACACATAGTAGCCACATGGCATTCATTGAGTAGAGGACTATATTTCTTTAAACATTTGTGAGGAGAAATAACCCTGCAGGCTACCTTTGTTTTATAGGACCCAGATTTCTCGTCTGGAAGTGTCAAAGATTGTCCGAGCCCTGCTCTGCATTAGCTGTATGTGTGTACACTTTTGCTACTTGACTGCTCTCTGTTGTTCCTACCAGCTTTCTATGACATGAACAGATTGTATTGATGAACAGTGAACTCCAACCCATATTCTAAAGTGCTCAATTCACTGATTCACCAGTGATGAGCTGTGGGAGTTCAGGGCGTAGCTGGCTGAGAGCAGTTACAGTTGGTGGTCATGGGGCCAGCGTTGCCAGCTGGCATATACAGGCTTACAAATAAGACTCTGCTCTCTCTGACAACTGAAAATTTGGCTCTAGTACTTGAACTAGTCACCAACTTGATTCAGACACTAATAAGGCTCTTCTATATTTTGGCATGGAAAATTGACTTTTAAGAATAAAGGAAACTAAATCTGAGGCAGAATGAAATAGGAAATAATGATACAAAGAACTAGAGTAAATCTCAGCCTTNAGATTTTGTGAGAGTCTTTGGNCAGATATTTTAATCTCTTTGTGCCTCAATTTTGGCATCTGTACAATGGGATGATGATAATAACACCTAAATGAAGTAATTGAATTAAAGCTCCTGGGACACAGTANGTTTTGTAAGCTTGACAGTCAGGTGGACATAAAAGTATTAGATAGGTGAGTGGAAACAATTCATGAAGAATAAGTCATAATATTTGTCCTGCGACAAATACTGAACAGTGAAATTGAGACCTCTTCTCTCTGTTGCAAGTTGGCTGTTTCTTACCACCTGTGTCACCCTGAGTCCTGTAAAATGTCAGTGATAATAGCAGCTACCTCCAGGGGAACGTGAANTCCAGGTCACCACTGCACTGTGTTGGGAGTGATGTCTGGCACCATAGTAAGCATTTCATACTGAAGCCATCCTTATTGTATGCCAAGCTCATTCGGGGAAGGCATGATCGAAGACACGTAGAGCAGTCAGTGAATGAACAGTGATGGAACTTGTCTGCTTGGCTACANGTATTCTGNGAGTCTGGAGATTTTTTTATTCNCTTTAGAGGAGTANGTCTAATCAGACTACTTTAATGAGACAGGAAATAAGCCTATATGCCAGATGATGGAGAGGCCATTTTCAATTAGCAGGAAATTTTAAGATATGTTTGAACATACGTTATTTCATCTTTTTTAACATTTCCATAGTTTGGAAAGAGTTTCAGGAACCACCAGTTCCTGAAAGTGGATTGATGCAGAAGGGTCTCTCGATAGGAATAAATAGATGGTTCCCNCCCACCTCCCTTTTAAAATATTATTCCAGCTAGGGCAGTGACTNGGTGAGTGAAGTGCTGGCCTTACAAGCATGAGGACTGGACTTCAGATCCTTAGTGCCCACATGAATGCCCAGTGGGTGTGGCAAGCTGCCCGCAATCCCAGCAAATGAGGGAAAAGATAGAGCGAACTCTCCCAGCAAGCTGGCTGGGTAGCTATCCAAAAAAGCCAACCTTGGGTTCAACTGAGAGACCCTGACTCAGTAAGTAAGGTAGAGAGTGATCCAGAAAAACTCCTCATGTCAGGCTCAGGCCTCCACATGCATGCGCACACAAGTGCACCTGCACCCCTCACACACATATACCCACACACATGCAAGCATGCTTGCATATGTGCACAGCATGCACACATAGATATACACAAAAATATCTTTACACATCAAAATCACTTAAGCCTAACTAATTCTTAAAAACCTTTTATTGAGTTTCAGCTGCTACAGGAAACAGCGCATACCTTTNGTGTGTACAATTGGATGAGTTTGGAATACACTTTTTAAGATGTGACTATCCCTCGAGAGTATCAGGTATTTCCATTATTCACTCGTTAGAGTAAATTTCTCTTACATCTGTCTCTGATGAATATATCACCTTGAAGGCCAGGGGGTTTTAAAAGGAAGATTTAAGCTAAATTAGAAATTAGCTGGGGAACTTCTGAAGGGGGTTGTTTCAAATTAGGGAAATTTGNTGTGATGTCCAAGTAATCACTTGATAAACCAGGGGAAGACACTAAAACGGAGAACAGAAACTAAATTGATTTAGTTTGTAGTTGCACTGGAATTACAGGCATCGATGGATCGTTTCCAAAAATCCCATATTTAATACTGAAGCTCTGAGTGAATGCCCGAGGCACCTGCTAGGGTCTGTGTCAATTCATTACAGCAGGGTGAGTGTTAATGGCCCTGTAATTTGCAGGGTCCGGGNCAAAATGAAGATGCAGACCCTTTGTTCAGAAAGCAGGTACAAGGACCCACAAAAGGCACTAATATGCAAGCCATTTCCTCTCTTCTGCCAGCTTCTTTGATATGTCAGATTGGCAACATATCATTGCNTGTTGTTCTGAGTAAAAACAAAAGCCAACAGCATAAATTAATGGCGTGAATTTTATACCATTTGCCTTTGTATTGTGTAGTGCATGTGTAACACCTAATACTCACTTACAAAATCATAAATATACCAATATTTTGATCTCATGGACCATGTATATGTGTTTTGTTCTTACCACAACAGTGAAAATGCAGCCTAGANCTTCCTTGCCTGTCCTTGTGTCAATCCCAAATGTGTGCACATTCTAGCAACTACCTCCCCCTGGCTTAGTGATAAGTAGACAGATTGCAAGGAAAAAGAACCATGNATCCTTTTTCTCTCCTTTGCTCCATTTTCTCATCATCTTTATCTGTGGTTGGATGAAATAAGGAAAGTATATGAGAGGAAGAAAGTAGGACAGGTCTGTTTCTCACAATGCTATTGCCTTCTTCCTAATTTGGAGGGAATTCTAGCTGTCTCTTATACACATCTAGATGTGTATAAGAGACAGAATTTGGAGGGAATTCTGGTCTCCAATGAGAGCAGGCTCCTTTGGGCTTCTGTGCTTAGTCATAGCTACAACACGCTTGCCCCGCTTCTCCCCATGAATCTCACTCACCTCCATCAGATGCCCATCAGATGCCCCATCCTGCAGAGTGAATGTGAAGCAAGGCAGTAAGGAATAGCTACAGACGCATGTAGTGTATATCCATTCCTGCTCCTAGCACAGTCAAGTCCTGCTGAAGTTTGCCCACAATGCACTTGTTCATGTTAAATGAAGTGTGAGCCTTTTTAAACCCANAGGATACACATCCTGGAAGCCAGCTTCACATTGATGTTTCTAATCCACAGTTGAGGAATCACTTAGCAATTTGGTTTGCAAAGGAGCTAAAAACTGGATGGGCTTTCTTTTTTATTACATGATCTAACACTGCCTCAGACACATGAGAATTCACAAAACACAGACATTATCTGAAACTTTTGTTGTCCAGAAGGGGCAGGCTGAGGGGACCACCAGGCAAATAGATAATTTAATACGTCTTCAAGCACACCTAATTTTTGTGGGCTTTATTGTAAAATTCAAGTGAAATTTTCAGATAAAATGTAAGATTTCCAAGATACGATACTGTTATTCTATAAAAGATACACCTGAATGAAAACAAACAAGAGAAATTATCTGAGGATCAAGACAGTTATGAGGAGAGACAAAAGACCCAAGGACTAGTCCTAGGTTTGTCATTGATTAATTGTGTCCTAAGAAGTATGGTTTCATCTCTGTAGTCCCAAAGACTTCACCTGTANTGTAAGAATGTAGAAAGACTTCATCTATAATGTAAGACTTGAACATGGACAGATTCCAGTTTAGTATTTATTCAGTGAAAGACATATTTATACCACAGAAACCTCTAGGAGACAATGTAGACAGCATCTATAAGATACAGGTATGGGAAAGGATGTATCAAAAAGTATTCCAATTGCCCAGGAATGAAGGTCAGTGATTGACAGCTGGGACNTCATGAAACTACAATGCCCTGTACAGCAAAAGATTGTAGTCTTTTACAGAATTCTTCTCAGGGCTGCTAGAAGCTGTGACCTTAGGCACATGTGTGTTGGGGACTGTTATTAGATCTATGGTTTTATTGTTCATCTGTCCCATAGTTCACACATTCGGTATCATAAAGGTCTATTGATCATTGTTAAATGAAGCACTTGCACATCAGAGAATATCAAATAAAGAAGACATTTAAAGAGACATGGGAGTGAGCAAGATTTAACAGAAGTTTGGAGACTTTTCAGATTCCTCTGCTAATTTCTTTTATTTTTCNTTAGATTTTTTTGTTCACCTCTTGTCCAAAGTAAAATTTGCCCAAAGTAAAATTTGCTTAGCTCCCTGGAAATTGCATTCATGATTTATTGAATCTTGTTACTCATTTACCAGCAGATTATCTTCCTTATAT
>LZPO01044728.1:25733-36950 GCA_001675575.1 Neotoma lepida
AAAAAAAAAAAAAAATGTATCCATAATTTAGTTGTGCGAGTCTTGAAAGGCTAATGGAAGAATTCAACATGCATTTTCATCTAGAAGGGATATCCCTGACCATTCCCACTGCTAGTGAGTATAGGGAGAAAGCCATGCCCCCCCTTGCCTCAAGAGTCATTCCTTCAGTGGGACATGGACGTGCTGTCTCAACACTTGGGAGGCCAAGACAGAAGGGTCAAGAGTCCAAGGTCAGCCAGGGCTACATAGCAAGTTCCAGACCAAACAGAGCTACTTAGAAGAGACCCTACATTCCCTTCCATCTACTTCCCAAAAGAAAACAAAGGATTCCTTCATCTTTGAATATAAAGTCTGTAAGCCACATCCTGTGTTCTCTCTTGTAATCTACCCACACCTTTGGGAGAAACTAACCTAAAAATTCTACAAATCACNGAGAATCATCCTAAACAAATGTCCATATGCTTGGAATTTAGATCCGATTACAATTCTATGTGAAGTTGTTTCTTTTTTATTTCTCAGAATAAAAAGTTCATTTTCATAGCCAATTTGCCAGATGCAGCTCCATCTCCAGAAGCAAAGGAAATCAAATTTTGGTCAATAGAAGATTCATTTGCTAAAACATTCGTGCTCATGTTGAACATGTTTCTGTTTTTCTGATGNTCTTGAGGTTGGATTATCCCTCTGACATTGCTTAACCCCAATACTTCATCATCAGAAATTCGGAGTGGCCTACTTAATAGGCAATCAATGAAGCTTTGTTGTAATATTTCAACCTCAACACAGGTTTTTTTTTCAATTTCAATATCCTATAAATTTGCTGTAAGTGAATGTTTGAAGATAAATCTTACTGTTGAGTCATCTGTCCCTTTTTATGTCAGAAACAATTTAGAAGCTGAAAACCACTGTGCTCTCTGAAGAGATTGATTGATTCAGACAGTTGTAAGAAACTAAAATCTAATTGTGGGATGTTGTGTGTTGGTTTGTCATGTCAGGGACATCAATATGAAAGCCCCACTGATGAGGATGCCTCAAGGTTTATGGGATAAAGATAGATGATAAATAGATAGTAGATAGGTAGGCAGATGGATAGATAGATATATAGACGATCCACAGATAAATGATAGAGAGATCATAGATGACAGATATAGTGTGTGATTCAAATGGTGATATTATTTATTTATTTATTTAAACAACCCAATATTTCCCACTAGAGCAATATATTTTCAACTATACCAATTATTCATGATATATAAAGGCATTATACTATNTGACTGGATAATTTGTTTTTAAACAAACTATGACGGACTTTATTGCAAGTTCATTGCTTATAGGTCGTTGCTTAACTGCGAGAGTACACAGAAACCATGTCCATTGCATACAATGGATGCAGCTTGCCAAGAATAATCAGAAAAAAGAAAACAGGTTTGTGGAAGATTTTATTTTGTTTTTGTGTATCCTCAGCATATGCTAGGGATTTTCCCCCAACAGACCATATTCATTGAAAGCTAAATTTGGATAAATGGTGTTACTATGCTAAATAACTAACTTAAGCACTGGCATTCCTTACNCTTCAAATGCAGTCTGGGACTGAAAAACCAAATAACATACAATTTGGACAAAACTTTAGAATCTNCAGGGTCCATCTCTCTGACATTTCAAATAACTGGAAACTTTTTTGCACAGTTTCTATGCTTCCCTGGCTGCCCTTGAACTCCCTATGTAGATAAGGCTAGCCTGCAACTGATGGTTGATATGGGAGAACCAAGCCTAGGGATGTGGTGTTCTGCATTTTATAAGAAAGCTGGCTGAGCAGGAACGGAGGAAGCAAGCCAGTTTGCAGAATTCCTCCACAATCTCTGCTTCAGTTCCTGCCCGCCAGGGTCCTGCCTTAAGTTCCNTTGATGATGGACTGTAACCAGTAAACTGAAATAAGCCCTGTTCTCCCTAAATTGCTTTTGTTGTGGTGCTTATCACAGCAATAGAAAGTCAACTAGACACAGGGTGAGATGTGGTTTCTGGCTGNACTACTGAATGTCTGTGTAAGGTCTGGGGTTTGCTCCTGCAGATAGTTGATAGTGATATCTGTGATGCTGCTGACTGTCCAGACCCCCGGAAGNGTCCTCCTTTAGAACTGGGGTGCTTTGCTCTCCAGGAAGGTGTCACATCTACTGACAAGTACAGCATACTGCAGATGCCACATGTGTTTTCAGCAGTGTCCTTTCTCTAATTATGTCACCTAGGAAAAATCCATTACCCTGGCAAGACCCCTTTCCTAGTCAGACTTCTTGAGTCCTAAGTAATAAGAAACGCAAGAGCTTTGACCTGCNGCATAGAGTGGGGCTTCATTAGGTGTTCATTTAAATATCCTTTGAGGGTCAACAACCTCCAAATGTTGCNCATAAGAAAGTATTTCATGAGGGATTTGAGAAAGGTTTCAAATATTTTGAACCATTTTTATTTTAAGAAACATTATCAGTAAGTAACATGTACATTGGTTGAAAAAAAACCCTTTTTGGACTTTAAAGTTACTGCTTCTTTTTAAATATATTATCATCATTTTTCACTCAAATCTGTTTCTAGCTGTGATTTTTTTTAAATAAAATATTATTACTTCATTTCTCCCTTTTCATTTCCTCCCTGCAACCTCTTCCATGACCCTCCCTTGCTCCCTCTTAGATAAATGGCCTCTTTTCTTTAAAAAAAAATATTTATTTATTTATTTACTTATCTAATGTGCATTGATGTTTTGCCTGCATGTATGTCTGTGTGAGGGTGTCAGATCCCTTGGAACTGGAGTAACAGACAGTTGTAAGCTGCCATGTGGGTGCTGGGAATTGAACCCAGGTCTTCTGGAAGAGCAGCCAGTGCTCTTCACCACTGAGCCATCTCTCCAGCCCTAGCCTCTTTTCTTTAATCGTTGCTGTTACTCAGGTAGAGGCTCATCCCTGGGGATGAATAATTCTTCCTCTCTCAACAGTCTTTGGGTGTCTGTAATTCTTTGTACAGGGATGGGGCGCCATGAGATTTCTCCTTCCACAATAGCATGTCAGTTGGTGTTGTGCTTGATCGGGTCTTGTTTAGGCAGCCATATGGTAGAGGTATCATTGGTGTAGTATCCATATCATTTCTAAGAGATAAAACCTCACATCAGGCTTCCTGATCCTCTGTCTCTTATGTTCCCTGAGCCTAGATGCAAGGGCTGGACACCCCATGGTCAATTCTTCTCTGCTTTCAAACAATTGGGGTTTTCTGTAATGGTCTTCATCTGCTACGAAGAGAAGCTTCTTTGATAAGGAGTGAGAGATACACCTATCCATTGGCAAAAGGATAAGCATTTAGAATTTCATTTAGGAATTATGCTGGTCTGGTAAAGTGATGGCAATAGGTTTTCCTCTAAGATCCATGACTTCACAAGCCCTGGGGAGTTTGCTAGGTTTCCAGTTTCAAGAATGATCACCTGTTGATGGATCTTAAGTCCAAGTACATAGTTGTTGTTTACAGCCAAAATATGGGTACCGCTATTGCACCTTTTGGGATATCTTACCATGCTGGTCATTGTTGCTGTTCATAGACATCATAGCTGGGTACAACTATTGGTTGCTTCCTTCTTGCTTGCATAGAACCTGTCTGGATGATGAAAATTAGTCCTCTGGGAAGAGGCTTTCACATCATATTCAGCTCAAATCCTCTGAGTCCTGTGTATGAAGTACATGGTGTCTTCAGCAATAGGGACTTACCTTCAACTTCTGGAAGGAAATCAAGAACAGCACCAATAGCCTATGTTGTTCTAGGAATCTCTTGGAGAGCCCTAATGAAAAACCCAAGAGGTGATTTCTCATGCCTGGTACTAGGGTTTTTGTTAGCTATTCTATGGCTTTTGGGAGGGAGCATTATCAGCTCAAATGACATAACTCAATTTAAACTGCGTGTGTGTGTGTGTGTGTGTATGTGTGTGTGTGTGTGTGTGTGTGTGTGTGTTTACACTTCTATGTATTATACGTAATTTTAGGTAAATAAGAAATAATATGATTTCATGGCCTTTTCAAACATCCTTAGTGCTGTTTTTCCCTCCCCCTCCCTCTCCTTAATCTTTCAGTATTAATCTTTCCTAGTTCCATCCGTTTACCTCCAAACTTCATTTTTCTTTACAGCTGAATAGTATTCCAGACTGTCTAGATGACCACATTTTCATTATCCATTTGTCAGTCAAAGGACATTGGGTTGTTTCCATTCCCGATTAGCTGTGGAAATTTTTTGTAATTGTAATATGGAAGAAGGTGCTTTAGGCAGGAATACTGAAGTCCTAAGNCCTAATGGGATCTGAAAAAGGAAGGCAATCCCTAGCCCAGCTGCTCATCCCACGAGACAGAGAGTTAACCAGAGCAGAGAGTTGAGTCCTGACCTCTGGGAAAGATCATCCTGTAGGTGATAAGATATGGAATTACCTGGGGGGATACAAAGATGAACAGAGATAGAATATTTTGTGGAATATAGGCTGAAAAGGAAGTTTCAGAATCAGAATGGGGATTTCACTTTTCTTTATTATTGGGGTGCTGAGGATTGAGCCTAGAGCCTTGAATGTGCTGTCGCTGAGCTACACCCCAATCCACAAACTAGGAATTTTAATTAATATGATCTTTTCATGATTTTAAGCTTGAAAAGCTCTGTCTTTCAAATGTGGCATCTATCTTCTAAGATTGTGTAATTAGTAATTGCAGAACTCAGTGACCCCCAACTCACTGGTCTGACTGTTTGAGGGATCATTGCGGTTTCAGTGTTAGAATCTTGGGATCACAGTTATCTTGTCCCTTATTTCAGTCCCACCTTCTTCTCAGGCCCCTCGCTAGGTCTTGTTCATGTTTTCTGGTCCACTCAGAGCTCTCCCCACTTCAGCCTCTGGACCAGCTCCCTTCCTCATGCCTCNGCCACTTCATTAATACCCTGTCTGTGCCTCATGGTAGACCTCTCCACAGTTTCATTTTGCAAGCTGTTTTTGTATTAATCTCTCCCAAATACCATTGCAGACACATCACTTTAATTTTAACTAATACACAAAAATAGAGAAGTTGAACATACATCTGGGGTCACATGCAACACATGATATATGCATATATTGAGTAATGTCTAAATCAGGTTAAACACATTTATATTTTCAGTCACCTGTCATGTCTGTGGTAAAATTATTTTAAGTCCTTCTAGATTTTTTAAATGTATAGCATNTAATCATTATTTGTCATTGTTCTATGCAGTGATACCCTAGAGCTTTTTGCTTCCATCTGGTTGTAATTTAGTGCCTGGTGATCAACCTCTTCCCCTGACTTACCTCCTCTTTGCAGCTCTGAGATCAACCTCATTACATTGCATATATGGGTGAGATCCTATGGATCTCCTCTTGTGCCTTTTTTTCCCACTTAACATAATGATCTCTAGGATGGNCCAGTTGTCACAAATAACATGGTTTAATATTTTTTATGAATGGATGATATTCTGTTGAGTGCAAGGACCACATTTTTAATGTATTCATCANTTGATAGACAATTCCATTCTTTTCATTTCTCAGCTATTATGAGTAAAGCTGAAATGAACATGAACACACATATCTACTTAACATAACTATTTCCTTTAACATATATGCCCAGTGGTGGGATGATATATTTGTAACAGTAGTATTTGCCTAAATCTTATGTGCCAGACACTGTGCTAAGTGTTCTGTTTCCCTTTGTCTTTGTNACAGATTCAGATAGTAGGTGCTATGATCATTCCCGTTTTACAAGTGCAAAAAATTGGTCTTGAGAGAGTTTTAGAAAATGTAACCTAACTAGGAAAGTTTAACTCCAAAACCTAAGCCAGTAGCATTATGTCACAAGATTCCATGTCTGATTATAAAAGACATTGATGACCAGATGCCAAGAGATAAATCTGAATAGATTATAATGGACTGTGAAAGGTTTAATTAATTATCCTTGATGGACAAGTATTTACTAGGGAATTTTAAAGATAGTACAAGGGAAACATGTGGCTAGATTCTTTTTTACTAAGTAGTTCTGATCAGTNTCTGGTAAATGTTTCTTGGAATTTGGATCTGTTGAGATCCTGGCACCTCCTGGGTGGAAGCATATCTGTGTCACCCTCAAGAGCTTGTCAGGTTCCCTCAGTCTTGGGAGCTACCCTCTCTCTCCACAAGTACGATGTTNNTTAATATCNCTATTTCACATACCTCTGTCAAGTCATTTCTGTATGGCCACCTGCCTGGAGAAACCCTTTCATAGGTTTATGACCTCTATTGAAGGCCCTACATTCCAGACTTAGAATGCTANTACAGATTCTGTTGCTGAGCACCATGCAGTGACTCTCATCTGGCTCATAAGATCTTGTTGAGATACCTNACCCATATGTCTNAGATGAGGGAGGCNTGGCCCATATCTGTGATGAGAATTTCCTGTCTAAGTTATATCTGAAACATCTTGAGTTTATCAAGACCTGAGATCTGGTAAATGCTCAATAAATGTATCATGACACATTGATTGCTACATCTGTTTAAACTGCTTATCAAAAAAATTTAAAACTCCCAGGAATTTTTTATTCTATTTTCATTTAATTTTAATTCTTTTCAACCCTATGTCACCCTCACCATCNCCACCAATGANTGTTTCCAGAGCAGATAAAGCTACTCGCTTTACTCATCCAAATATTTTTATTTCACTTTGTTTTCCTTTTCCATTTTTAATGCAAGATACCTTCTGGTAGAATGTTAAGTGGATTCTGCCTTATCTAGTAATCAGTAGGACATCATGCTTTGGTAGAGGACCATTTCTGCCCTAGAAATACATGATANTTCTACTTAAATACCCACCTAATAAAGAGAAGATGCAAATGAAAATAATGTTACCAACATTACATTTCTTAGAATTTGACCATTGAAGAAGTAGTGTTTTGTAAGTAGCATCTCATTGTATTCTTATAATACTTAATGAAGTACTATTTTGTATTCTGATTTTCCAATCAGCAAAAAAGACACAAAAGGTTCAGTAATTTCTNCCCAAGTTCACAAGATTGAGATTTGAAGCCAGGCAATTTCTGTTCAGACANTCAATTAATGAATGAGCAGCATATAGCTGGCTATAGATCAGGTACANTTTTTGGACCTAATAGATGGTAAATGAATGTGTATTTAATGATTGCACTGTATGTGTACTCAGTCAAGATATTCACTGGTTGAGGAANGAAAATAAACTTATAATAATGCCAGTTGAGTCATTTTAAGTTTTTAAAAAATGAGTTGCCTAAAGCACNTATTTTTAGTTTTCAGATTTTATATGCTGTACCAATTCATCCTCAATTAAAAGAAAGCAATTGCAAAGTGCCTGGGAAATAGTCAGTTATTGTCTGAGCTGCCAGGTTTCAAGAATCAGCATTCTAAAATCTGCAAAAATGATAAACTGGGAAAAAGAAGACATAAAATTCTATTTCAGCTGCTTTTGAAGTGCTGTCATATATTATCGACTGTATTGTAATTTGAATTTTCCAGTCTTAGAATTTTAGATTTGGGTGAGAATTTTGGATTATCTGTGCCAACTTGCTACCTCATGCCAGAAACATTCACATGACATTTTAAAAATAAAATCTTTGACAAGTATTCCTCTAACATTTGCATAGCATCCATAGAGATAGAGATGTTTTTGTTTTTTGTTTTTGTTTTTGTTTTATAATACCATTTAACAATGAACCTATGGCTAGTATAGTATTCNAATAGCTAGCCAATGCAATCCTGTAAGATTCACTATACTNTTTCTTCTCTTGCCTACAATTTAGAAATCTGCTTTATATTATTATCAGAATTGTTCATCTAGGTACTATTTTGTATTGGCTTTTGTTCCTCTAAACAGAGGTCAGCAAATGTTATCTCCTGTATGACCTGTCTCCTGTTGCCATAGACAAGGTTTTCCTGAGGCACAGACATACTTACTCTCTTGTGTGGTGTTTGGTTTTTTGATTTTTAGTTTTTCTTTTTCTTTTTGATTTTGCTGTTATTTGTTTGCGGTGCTGGGCAATTGAAGCCAGAGCTATGTGAATGATGAACAAGTATTTCAACACCAAGTGTGTTGTGTGGTATTTTGAGTGCATTCTAACAATAAAGCTTGCTTTGAATCAGAGGGCAGAGCTAGGCACTAGCTGACCAAAATTAACCATAGAAATTTTGGAAGACTGAGGACAGATAGAGAGACAGGAAGTAGTAAGGCAGGGCTTAGAGAGGATCTCAGCCTTTTTGTATTGAGGAATGGAAGAGAGAGGAGGTCACTGGTCACTTCTCNGCCATTTCTCTGATCATTCAGGTTCTTACCCCANTATCTGACTCCCAGTTTTTTATTGATAAAGAGTAATTAGTTAAAGGCATCACAAATGTATCNTATTATCTGTGGCTCTTTGTTTTATCTGGAAAGGCTAAATAAGGTGGTGGTAGCAGAGACAGTAGTGTCAAGAAAGACTAAATCATTATTATCTGACATTTTGAGAAAATGTCTGTCAATCTGTGCNCCAAAATATTGCAGTTCATGTGTTTGTCTTTATTTTATTTATTTCTTAATACATTCATCGTGTGTCCTAGGGTTACTCTTGCTGTGATGAAATACCATGACTAAAGCGACGTCCAGAGTAAAGGTTTATTTGTCTTAAGCTTCACAATCACTCATCATGGAAGGCAGTCAGGACAGGAAGTCAAGCAGGGCAGGAGTCTGGAGGCAGGAGCTGATATAAAGGCCATGGAGGGGAGCTGCTTACTGACTTGTTCTTCATGACTTGCTCAACCTGCTTTCCTATAGAACCCAGGACCACTTNNCCAGGGATGGCCCCACCCACANTGGGCTGGGCCCTTTCACATCAATCACTGATTAAGAAAATTCCCTACAGGCTTGCTTACAGCCCAATCTTATGAAGGCATTTTTTNAATTGAGGCTCACTTCTCAGATAACTCTAGCTTGTGTCAAGTTGACATAAAACTTGCCAGCATGACCTGTCAATTTGACACATAAAACCCATCACTGTTAAGCCACAACCATCTCTTTCTTGTTCTTCCCCAAGATCACCTATTAATAAAGACATCACAGTATAAAACATCTTGAAAGCTTAAAAAGTCCCACAGCCTTAGAAATTCAAACACTTTAAAAGTTATTTCTTAAAAATATCCATTCTCAGCTGGGCGGTGGTGGTGCACGCCTTTAATCCCAGCACTCGGGAGGCAGAGGCAGGCGGATCTCTGTGAGTTTGAGGCCAGCCTGGGCTACCAAGTGAGTTCCAGGAAAGGCGCAAAGCTACACAGAGAAACCCTGTCTCGAAAAACAACAACAAAAAAATATCTATTCTCTTTTAAAATACAAAGTCTCTGTAAATCTCTTAAATCTTTTTTTTAAGTATGAAGTTACTCAATTGTGGACTCCTGTAAAATCAAAAATAAATACTTTCTTATTTCAAGAGGGAAGAATCTTAAACAAAACTCCAACAGTATAAATAATTCAGTGTCCAATATCTGAGATTCAGTCACAATCATCCGGGCTCCTCCAAGGGGCTTGGGTCAGTTTTCTGGCTCTGCCCTCTGCAGTACACACAACTTCCTTCTNAGCTCAAGNCGCTCCACNCCANCACTGCTGCTCTTCTTGGTGGTCTTCCCATGGTACTGCCATCTCCAAAATGCTGGGGTCTTCTGCTGCAACTGGACTGCACTTTTACCAATGGCCTCTCCTGGGACTTCTTCATGATGCCAAGCCTCAACTTCCCTTCATGACCCCTTTAATTATTGGCCTTTAACTTCAACTGAGGCTGCACCTTCACCAATGGCCTTTTGTGGCCTCTCACAGTGCCAAGCCTCAGCTGCTCNGACTGTGGTGGCACTTGAGGGTAGAATTTGCTAAAGGAGGCAGAGGCACAGGATAAGAAGTTCTAAGCCAAGCTGGGCTAGACTTTTCCATGCCTTCAAAACTAGCATCATCTAGGTGACTCTTACACTACCAAGTTCAGATGCCAGAGAGAGGTGCAACCTTGGTCACCTCTGGTANACAGCTTCTGTGTGCTGAAACTGAGGAAACACTTCCCAGGTTTCACCTCAATGATGCTGGTCTTTTCTTACTCACTGATAATTTATTAGCTCTCAACACTCAATGGCTTTTCTAGCCCTAAGTTCCNAAGTCCTTCCACAGTTCTCCCCAAAAAGCAGCGTGGTCAGGTCTGTCACAGCAGTACCACTCCTGGTACCTATTTCCATCCTAGTTAGGGTTACTATTGCTGTGATGAAATACCATGACCAAAGCAACTTCGGGAGGCAAGGGTTTGTTTGGTTTGAGCTTTATCATCACTATTCATCACTGAAGAAGTCAGGACAGGAATTCAAACAGGGCAAGAACCTGGAAGCAGGAGCAGAGGCCATGGAGGAGTGCTGCTTACTGTCTTACTCCACACTACTTGCTCAGCTTGCTTTCTTTTAGAACCCAGGACCACCTGCCCAGGGGTGTCCCCACTCACAATGGGCTGGGGTCTCCAGATAAATCACTAATTAATAAAATGCACTATAGGCTTGCCTATAGCTTGATCTTATGGAGAGGCACTTTGTCAATTGAGGTTCCTTCATCTCTGATGACTCTAGCTTATATCAAGTTGACATAAAACTAGCCATATTACTATGGGGCACAAAATTATTGACATGATTGTGGTAGCCTGAATGACATGAGTACAAGGAGTACACTTGACTATCCTAACATTTAGTAATTGTTCCGCCCATACATACATATGTATATATACATTTTACTTCCTAAAGCTGATTAACTAGGAAAAAAATAAGGACTTTTTATTTCTTTCTGCAGAAAGTCAAATGCCTGCATTTTCCCTGGGATATAGGTGCCTTAGTTATATCAATAATGGATTTTTTTAAAGATACACAAGGAAAATAGTTATGACTATTGAAGATAATTACTAGTATTGCATATGTTAATGACTTTAAAAATTAAATTGTATGTGGACACCCCCATCAGTAAAACCTTCTCCAAACTTTTTCACATTATCCTTCCCTTGGCTGCCTTCTGGACAGCTAGGGTGAGTGGCTCCTTTCAAGTTTTTACAAAAGGCCGATTTCTTGCTACTCCTGCTAGATACTCTCAGGTCTTCTCCCTGCCTCTCATATCCTCCATCAAGCCTTTGCTAAGTGTCAGAACTGGCTTCCTTGGCCTGTGA
>LZPO01044729.1:87271-98065 GCA_001675575.1 Neotoma lepida
AATTAGGTGATGCCCATGGAGAGACAAAAGGGTATAGAATAGGGAGGGCACCACAGAGTGACCTGCTAACAGGCAGGAACATTCTATGGACTTCTTTGACAGTGGCAGGAAGGAGAGACTTAACAGCTCTTAGAAGTTCCTGTCTCAAATGAACAGTTTCTTCACTTGCTAGCTTTCCTCGCTCCCCTCTATTAGGAGAAATGTGTGCTTCATGGCTGAAGTGAAGAAACCAAGAATGAAGGGAATTTTGTTTATTTTGAAACCCATTGCTTCAGAACTCAGTGATTTTGCAAGCTGAACTTTTTGTGGTTTGTTTTTGTTCTTTTGNGTACTAGAAGTTCCAGGAAGAAACAGGATAGAGAAATCTACAAGATGGATATGGAGCTACTTAGAAGATCCTTGTTTTTTTTTTATTATTTTTTATTATACCTTGTCATGATTCCAATGAGCTAGATTGCTAGCATTCCATTATGATCCTNACAGAAAGTAAGAAACAGAAAAAAAGATGAAATTAATTTTCATAATGCTCTCTAAGCCATGAACTGTACAAGATGGGTTCTCATGTCTTTAATTATCACTTCCCTGAGTGCTGCAGGGTTAGTGATGCCCATGTGCTTTCTACATATGAGGGACAGAAGCCAGTCTTTCTAGGAGGCTATGCAGCTAGTTAGTGGAGGGCAGAGATGGTTAGTAATAGTAACTGCAGTGGTCCTGACCCATGGCCCAGAATCTTTCTCTATAAGTACCTAGGCAACTGTTCCCGAAGCCGAGTGCCAAATCTTGAATCATTTAAAGGAGGCTTTGNACAGAGCAATTATTCTAAAATAAAGGAGAGGAAAGAGACCTGAACTTCTTGCNATAGGTCATTGAGAATTGGATATATTTTATTATAATGAACATTTTTTNCCCTGATAATTAAAGAATCTAAATGGGATTTGAGGATTGTGTGGTTGTTATATGTCANTGTGAGTTTCCTGAATCTGATGGTTATGTGTGGCTCTCCAGAGCAATGTCNTTGTTTGTCGCAATTAGGTGATANNTTATTCTGGAGTCATTTGACATNATGTGAGGAAGTAGTTGGGAGGGAAACAAGCTCTCTTGATGGAAATGTCTTTCTGTACACTGTGAATATGTGTTGCTCTGATTGGTTGATAAGTGAAATGCTGATTGGCCAGTGGCCAGGCAGGAAGTATAGATGGGATAAACAGACAAGGAGAATTCTGGGAAGAGGAAGGCTGGAGGAGGAGACGCTAGACACCGCCAAAGGAACAACATGCCAGCAGACCGGTAAAGCCATGGAACATGTGGCAAAACATACATTAATAGAAANNGGCTGAGTTTAAGTGTAAGAGCTAGTCAGTAATAAGTCTGAGCTAATGGCCAAGCAGTTATAATTAATATAAGCCTCTGAGTAATTATTTTATAAGTGGCTCTGGGACCGTGAGGCCTGGCGGGACATGGACAATACTTTCTCCTACACTCTCTTCTTTTGCAACTTTTCTGTGAGTTTGAGTTTTTGGCAAAGCAAAGAAGAATATGCGGCTAGGAAGTGATGTCTTCTCTCTAATGAATTTTGGTTGTTTGTCANAACAATTCTGATTACTATTAATGTATTTGCCAAATTCAGTCATTTATTGTATGTTTTAAATTTAGGCTTATGTAAACATCCCTCCTGTTTATCAAATTTTATTTCCCTTTCACATCAGATGCCTTTATCANGGGCACAATTTTCTGAATTATATACAGATTGCTGCATGACTAAATTTAGTTAACATAAACATTACTTCATATGGGTTTTATTTTTCTGTGGTAGGTCTACATGACATCCACTTTCAGCATTTTTCAAGAAAATAATATTTTCAAATGTTGTCAAAATCATCTTCAATTATAATTTGAAGTGAGAGTTTTATCTAAAGATGAGACATGTGCCCCCTTTTGACAAGTTTTAAATGAAGTGGATTTATTCATAACATTGTGCACTGTACAGGTGCACTTACATTTTAAAATGACCTGTCTTTAGAGATATAAATATATTTTAAGAGGGCACATGGTCAGCATGAAAAATCACCTGTTAGAAATAATGTCCCTCCAAATAACCTCATCAAGAAAGACCAATTTTAAAAGATGGGCCTTATTGTGTATTCTGAAGGTCAGTGGCTNGGAATGTGCAATATCTAATTTTCTCAGCCTGTCACACTCCTGAACCGCCAGGACAGAACAGGGTGAACTACAGGAATGCTGCAATTACATAAGCAAGGATGGATTGCCTGGCAAATGGCACAATCAATGAACAATGGAAATTCAATCAGCTGTGACCGATCAACTCCCAGGTGTTTGGAGAAAATCCAAACTCTTAGTGCCTCCTGCAAGGCGGCTTACTTTTCCTTTGTTCTGGCCCTGTATTGTTAGCTGGAGAAAAGTGTAGTGGTTGGAGTTACTTGCTTCATTAAAAAAAAATTCACTTTCATAAACAATTAGGAGCTATTTGATAGAAGAGATCATTGCTTTCCACTGTGACGAATCGTTGGAAGAGAATGCGTGGGAGATAAATGGATCTTTGTAATAAATATATATGAGCACAATGAACTCTGTAAATTACAGTGGTAAGAAGAACATGTGAGTGTAGAATTCAAGTCCTTTATCTAAACTGCATAGCAAGAGATTGTTACACTGAGAGCTAATTATATTTGCTTTTTCTGGCATTGTTGCTGCATGAAGTTAACTGATGGTGTATAAAAAGAAGTTACTGTTCTGGTAATAGATAAGAAAACCAAAGTACAAGAACTCTAGGTGTGGAAGAGTCCAGTTGAAGAAAAACAAAAGCAAAANAAACAAACAAAAAACCCAGCCCAAAACATAAGGATGTTTAAACACTTAACTGGAGAGGGACAGTGTTTAATTGTATGACCTTTAATTAAGTAACAAAACTTCACTGATTTAGAATACTAAATGAACAAAGTAGATACAAAACCAACTAAAATTGTAAGTTTTGAACAATAGAAATACCTTCTGTTGAGATTTGATTGTTAGGGTAATAACACTTCCCAAGTATAATCTTTTAAGATGTACCTTATGAGTGTATGCATCAGTGAAGCAATATATACATGCTTGATAATATTTACAAGGCATATTGAGAAGTGAAAGAAAAAGGAATTCTCAGTCTCTACTGCTGATCAATATAGACACTTGTAAAAATTTAAGATGGAATGATAACACTTTTCATTGCTGAAGAGACATAAAATCTGTGTTATTGATCATTTGCTAAATAACTTTGTGCTAATGAATGCATGGGCACTGAGGACTAAGTCAACATTTTATCTAATGTCACTTTATGTTCTCTCCATCTTCTCTCTTACTTGACTTTCAGTAGAGAGCTAAGTACTATTTTAAACTAATTTCCCTGACTCTTCATTTAATCAATGTGAGATAGAGTTAGGTAATCATACCAATGGGGATTTCCCAGATATCCCAATTTTGGTGGATTGCACAAAATGAAAGTGAGGGTCATTAAATGGTTTCAAATTTGTGATATAGAATCCTGGATCCATTCTTCCAACATTGCTTTGTCCCAAATAGTTATGATATGGGAAAATTGTAAATTGTGTATGTGATACACCTCAGTGTTTGATGTCTTCCTCGCTCATGTGTTCTTTACCTTAGACTACACAGAGTGTAGGGAAAAGGTTAAGTTTCTCTGGACAAGTGTGAAGTGTGATTGTGTGATAAGCTTTGGCTGATGTAATAAGCGGAGTAAGACTTGCCACTCCAGTGTGAAGTATTTCATTGCTACATCTTCAAGCCTTATGCCCAACCAACCCAGGCTTGCTGTGGGAGCCCATGGAGGACTGAATAAATTTGGATGGCCTAGCAAAAATGAATGCAATTCTTTGGGAAATCTACCCAGAACCACAGTGTAGTAGCATGAATGGCAAACAAATATTTTTGTAAGCTGCTGAGATTTTGCAATTGCTACTATGATATAGCCCATCATATTCTTGTTGGTTGAAAGGAAATAATTTATAGGACTGTTGCCATTATTAAGTATCTTAATGAACACAGATTTACACATACATTAAAACAGCCAGCCTTTGTAGCCACACATGGGCCAGGCACAATACTGAGTGCTTGATCTGATCAATATTATTACAACCATTTGATGTAAGAACAGCTTTTGTTCTCTTACATGGGTGTAGAAATAGAGGTACAGAGATTGCCAGAAGTCTGACTGAATGTATGAAACTACTAAGTAAATGACAAATCTAAGATTTGAATCCAGGCTGGTTTTTGTTCTAAATATACTGTATTGCCTCTGTAATAATTTCAATTAATTTTAGGGTTTTTTCTCCTTGTACCTGTTCTTCACTGAAATGAGATAATACTAATTTATTTGTGTATATAAAAATGAGTGGTATAGGAAGAACAAAAAAATCTGGATTTGTAGCTCAGAAATACTTGAGAAATATCACATTAGTTGTACAATAATATATACACTCTGATTAAAACAAACTGTATTTTCCTGGGCACAACATACCCAAAGGTGTTGAGAGAGCTTTAAATCAGCTGACAATTACTGTTTCCTGAGCAGGAGAAAGCAATATTAATCTTCCTAAGAATTCCCCATTAGTTTCTGGCTTAAGGAAAATCTATAATGACCACATTATTCATCATGTGCAGTGTGCTTTAATGTTATTTTTTATGAGAAGATGGTGATAAATAGCTTAATTAATTCATCTAATTATGAATATTTGAAATTTTTTCTTTCTTCTAAGCTCTCATTAAAATGCTAGGACTGGTAGCATATTTGTAGTTGTGAAAGTTGTTGGTTTGGTTTAATTTTAAATACATTTAAATACATTCTCCCCCCTCACCCATAACTTGTGTTTATCTAAGTTTTCTTCTGCACATACAAGAGGGAAGGATTCAGAAAGACAGACCTTGATAAATGACATGCTTAGTTAAGTACAGAAATACATTTTCAGGGATTTCTTTACAATCAGTTCTTTTAACTACAAGAATTTCTATCTATATATCCATCTATCTATCTTCTATCTGTATATCTATGTGTCTATCATTTCTCCATCTATCATCTATCTATCTATCTGTTTGTCTATCTATCTGTCTGTCTGTCTATCATATATCTATTTATCATCTATCTATCTATCATCTATCTATCTATCTATCTATCTATCTATCTATCTATCTATCTATCTATCTATCTACCTATCTATCTATTCTCTATCTCTCAGAAGAAATTGTAACCTCTATCACTTTTCTATATTATTCAATCAAAATTGTGGTAGTTTTGGGATAATGAATGATATAAAAAAGATTAAATGCTTCATTTCAGTGTGTTAGAGGTGAGCCAGAATGAGAAGTAGGTCGGTAGAGCCCATAATCGATTTTGAANAGGGAACTCATATGCAATTATTCTCTGTTTTGTGCCTGAGTCACTCCCTTCCTCAGTGTTGGTGTGTTACCTCTCAGTCATGACAATCATCACACCATAATTCCAACAACAAACAATAGCAAAGGTAGCAATTACTGAGCACATGTTTTGACACATGTTTTGATCAGGCTCCTTGCTAAGTCTGGCCCTTTGTTTTCTTAGAGATGACTCACATGTTCTCTTCATCTTACTTCCCTCTAGTGTGACTAATGATTTTAACCTAAAACTTTCAGCAGTTATTTCCTAAAAAGCACACCAATCTTGTTACCCTTTGTGCTTGTTAGGCAAGAAATGCTTTTTATATTTATCTTTATTTAAACAGTAGACATCTGCTGTATAAGCTAATGCCCATTGATGCTCTTCTCATATTAATAATTTAACAAATTAATACCAGATAATAGGATGGCAGATTCAGATTTAGGTCTAATCATTTATATATATTATATATTTATTATATTATATTATATATTATTTATATATACATATATATTTATATATATGGGCACATCAGTTGAAATGATCTTAAAATATCTTATATGAATATTTACCTCCTTTATCATCTCAGACATCTGAGCTCCATTATAAAGTACATGCTGATAGCATTTGCATCTTCTATTCAACCAGATTTTCAAATGGCTTATATACCCTGTCAAAAGGCATTTAAGTATGAAAGTTATGTCTTCTTCATGGGTTTAAGCTTTGTTCAGAGTCTGTTGGCTCATTTTGTTACTCATTACCCAGCTGAGTTTGAAAGTAGAGGGTATTTTATAATCAATATGTATTTACATTCATCAAGACCAAAATGTACCTACAACCTAGAGCAGTCTCTCATTTGTGTTACACAGACTAAGACCTGAGTGTACAGTGAAAAAGGAGGCTTTAGTATAGCAGTTCTCTGCCTGTGGGTCACAACCCCTTTTTATTCTGTGTATCAGATATTTACAATATGATTCATAACAGTAGCAAAATTACAGTTATGAAGTAACAATGAAAATAACTATTTTGGGTGGGTCACCATTGCATGAGTATTAAAGAGTAGCAGCATTAGGAAGGTTGAGAACCACCGCTCTAGTATAATAGACTACAAGGAATTNAGTTAAGAGCGGAGTTGATATTATGTTATTAGATCACTCTAATATAGAAAAGCTATTAAATGATTGAAAAATTATCTAGTGGCTCACACCTGTAATCTTAGTTTACTTTGTTTATAAATGATTCATTAAACAATTATAATTAAAAGTAACTTTAATGAGGAATATTACATTTTATTATTAAATATCCAATTATTCCAAGAACTATAATTTAGGGAAATAATAGCACTTCTCAATAAATATCTCTTAAACTAAGCCAGATGAGGTGGGGCNCACCTTTAATTCCAGCACTCGGGAGGCAGAGGCAGGAGGATCCCTATGAGTTTGAGGCCAGCCTGGTCTACAAAGCAAGTTCCAGGACAGCCAGGACTGGTACACAGAGAAACCCTGTCTCAAACAACTAAAGGACAAACAAACAAAAATCTCTTAATCCAGTGGTTCTCAGCCTTCCTAATGCTGTGACCCTTTAATAAGTTCCTCATGTTGTGGTGATCCCCAACCTTAAAATTATTTTGGTTGCTACTTCATAATTGCAATTTTGCTACTGTTATGAATTGTAATGTAAATATCTATGTTTTCTTATGTTCTTAGGTGACCCCTGTGAAAGGGTCATTTACCCCTAGAGGAGATGCAATCCACAGGTTGAGAAGCACTGTCTTAAACCATAAAAGTGAATTTCCTGTACCTTTACGTCTTTATGTGTATGCTGATGCAAACCTGTGTGTGTGTTTGTGAGTGCATATTAAGTCTGCAGGATTCAAAGCATATGCTATGAAAACAACAATGTATCTTACAGTTCTTTAATTTCTTAAAACCATACAATGTTAAAAATTAATTCAGGCCATTTAGTTAGCTTGCTAGTGGTTTCAGCATACAGACAGCAGGTCTAGGCTGCAAACTCATGCTTGTTAAGTTGCAAGCTGTATCGGGTTCACTTCATGTCATACTTGACGTGGGGTAATCCTATTTTATCCTTATGATAACAATGTTACAACTTTAAAAACAATTTATGTGCACATACATGTATATGCATATACATATGTGTTTATATTTGTGGGCTTGCCATGTTTATGAAAGTATTTTTCTTGGCTCTGTAATTTACTTACTCCTTAATTCACTTCCTCTTCTTAAGTTAGTCATTCATTCAATGTTTATCAAGCTCTTTTATGAGCCAGGTAGTATGCTAGGTTCTGGATTAAAGTACAAATAGATTATAAATTTGAAAAACAATCTCTTATATAAAGGAAAATAGTTTGTTTATAATAAGGTGGCTTAACAGATAAGCTGTTTAATAAGAGAAGTATATTAGGGGTGATAGGGTCTATCTAGTCATTAGTTTGTTAGGGTCTATCTAGTCATTAGTTTGTGAAAATATGGGCAATCAAGTCCATTTTGTTTTATAATCAACTCTTCTATGAATTACCTTTGACTGTTGAAGTGTGAATAACGTGATGGATCCTATTCTGATGAGCAGTGCCTGGTTCCCGACTAATGAGTTCTTCAGTAGATAAAAGAATCGAGTCATTTTAATTTTATCCTTCTGGGGAGTCTTTCCTTTTTAGGTAGATGTGCTGACAAGTAGGAAGGTGAGAAGAGAAAGTAGCAAAAAAAAAAAGAGAATAAAGGGAAGTAATGGCCTTGGTTAGCACCAGCTGGATAATGACCTCTTGGATAATTAAGTGGGATGCACTGTATTCAAGCTTGAAATTATTGACATGTTAATGGAAAGTGTTTCATTTATGAACGTGGTGTGTGGACAGTTAGCAAACGTGGCAAAGAATCCTGTCTAGCATTATTCTCTGATGATTTTTCGGATGAAACTAGGAGGAAAAAAGGCAGGATACAGAATTTGTCTATTTTGCTTAGCAATTTAAGTTACAACCAATAACTAATCCAGTTATCTTTGTAACTTTGTTGTGTTTGTTTCTGTGTAGAAGGACATTTCTATGAGAGGTGGTGGTTGAATGGAAATGTCATGGGATTTAATTAAAGAGTGGAAGGTTTTATAAACATAATCTCTTAGGTTTTACTGCTTAGGTTTCACTTAATTCATATTGACATTGTTTTACTTAGAAATAATCCTGGTTGAAATTTTTATCTTTGCCTTTTATTCAACTTTAAGTTTTGTATTATTTTAAAATTTATGCAGACAAGCACAAGAAATATAAAAGTGGTAGAAAATCCACTGTTTCAATAAAATACTATATATATACATATTATACATATATTATATATATAATTTGTGTGCTTATTATAATTATACTCATCCTTTTTGTTTGGCTTTTAACCTTTTTATCGTGAAGTAGCTGTAGACTCATAAGAAATTTTAAAAATAGCTCAGATAGAATGATTGTACTACCACCCAACTTCCTTCTTTGTTAAGTTTTTGGTAATTATACTATATGATTAAAACTCAATGTGATTTTGGGAAGAAGCTACTCAAGTTTATACATTTTATGAAGATTCATCCATTCTTGCAGTCATTCATATTTTTACATGTATGTGTTATGTTTATTTTAAGATGTTGTTTTTATGCATGGTTGCAGTATGTTTGCCTCTCTTTCTGTTGATTCCAGAATTATTGGAATTATATAGTTCTTATTATCTGATAGCTAAACTTTCTGCTTCTAATTAAGTTTTCTATCCTATTAGTTGAGTAAGTTTCTATTTCATGGGTTTTGTAAGACACTGATCTATGAGTACAGAAGTATGTCATTTAAAGTCATTTTTGTTATGTTCCTTTAGCAGAAAAAATCATATTAGGTCTTCTCCTAGACCCATGACCTATCTAGTTGTTTCCATCCATCACCTCTGGCTCTTATAATGTTTCTGTCTCTTTTTTCTGCATAGCTCCCTGAACCCCAAAGGGAAGGGTTTGATGAAGATATCCTATTTAGGCTTGACTGCTACAAAGTCACTCTCTGCATATTGCCAAATTATGGGCCTCTGTGTTAATTCCTGTCTACTGCAGAAATAAGCTTCTCTGAAGTGAGTTGAGAGTTGAGTAAGGCATTGATCTATGGGTATAGCAGTATGTCAGTAAGAGTCTTTTTCTGGTTGTTGTTGTCATATTCCTTTAGCAGAATAATAGTACAAGGTCTTCCCTTAGGCCATGAACTATCTAGTATCAAGTTCTTGGGCCCTTTTACAGTGCCAGGTATGGGTTCCATCTCATGGAGTGTGCCTAATATCCAATTAAGAATAAAGTAGTTGGTTATTCCCATAATCTTTGTGCAACTATTGCAGCAGTATATCTTGTTGACAAGTCATTGTTGTAAATCACAGGATTTGTAGCCAGAGATATTGAGGATTATCTTTCTCCTTCTGGTAGTGTACAGAGTGCCTTCTAGTACCATGAATGCTAGTCACTAGGAGTGAAGCTTCTAGCTAGGCACCAGCTTGATTTCTCTGTGTTTGATGACAGAAGGAAGTGTTGTCTTTCATAATAGAGCCTTACCATGAGCTTGTTGAGAGCAATCAACAGCTTTGTCAACAGCTTGAGATGTATAGGGATTCTATTGGCCAATGCTTCAAAAGTTGTAATTCAGTCCTGACACTGGACGTTTTACTTTGTGGTTTAAGATGTCTAGTTGGGACATTGTCTCTCCTTTTATTTGGTGACTCTATTTAAATTCCTTAAATATTTTAGGAAGCTTCTACAGTAATAGGTTTCCATGTGGTTTTTAAAACAGCCTTAATTGCCCCCTCATATCCCCCCTTTACGCTTCCCTTCTATCTCTATTCCTACTTATTCTTCCTATTCCAGTTTTTCCATTATCTCTCCACAATGCTATTCTATTTTGCCTTTCTTGAGAAATCAGCTCCTACCCCCTGATACCTTACTAGGCACCTAACGTCTGAGGTTATTCAGACGTTATCAAAAGCTTAAAAGCTAATGCCCACACACATGTAAGAGAAAACATAATATTTGTTTTGGGAGGTCCTGGATTCCTTCACTCAGGATGATTTTTTTTCTAGCTTGATCCATTTTCCTGAACATTTCATTTTTTTTAACCCCTGAATACTATTCTATTGTGTAAATGTACCACATTTTCGTTATGGATTCATCAGAAATTAATATTCAAGATAAGTTCTTACTATCTTTTACAAAGTATTTAACTATTACAAAAGCAAGAAACCCTGAAAGAACAGCTATTACGGAGCTTGGGAAAAAAATCTCTGCATTCTGTCGTATTTACGTGGATCTTTTTACTATAGACAATGAAACAGTGTGGCAGCAAAGTTGCTTGTGTATCT
>LZPO01044730.1:10259-40031 GCA_001675575.1 Neotoma lepida
ACATGTGTGCAGAAATATAAACCAATGAGTGTGTGTGCAGAGGCCAGAGGAGAATGAGTTATGTCTTCCTCTATTATTTTATTCCCTTGAGACAAGTTCATCATTTTTCAGCTAGGCTGGTGACAAGAAACCTCCAATAACCCTTTTGAGGTTACTGATGTGTGGATGTTTACATGGGTGATGGGGATCTGAACTCAGGTCTTCATGCTTGTGAGGCAAACATTATTACTTATGAATCCATCTCCTCATCTCCCTAGTGGTGCTTATCTGAAGAAGGTTCCCAGATTTTCCACTATAGATAAGGCCTCTTTTGTAAATTCCTGTCAGGCATTTAAAAAAGAATTTATCTAGTTAAACAAACAAACGAAAAACAAAAAGGAGAAATGTAAGTTGACTATGAAGTTTAACTTGGATCATCATCAAAATCACTTAGAAAGCTTTATCAAACCATAGATTGCAAGGTCTCTCACAAGACCTATGCTCAGAATCTCATTATGAGGCTTGTCTGGTACATTTCAGATGACCTCTCTAAATGAGTCTGATGCATACTAGCTTGCCCAAGTCACTGGAGCTCCTAGGATTCATTTTATTGTGTTCATTGCAGTGTGTTTTTCCAAATCTCATTTTCCGAGTTGATCAGTACAGGTCAGGTGGTACTAGAGTAACGAAAATGTTATTAACATCTTCCACTGTTCTGCAGTAGGGACTATAGGAAACATGTTTGGACACACATGGTTTTCTAGAGTGTCTGCCCCTCCAAACTCTCTCANCCTCACTTTCCCCCTTGCAAGGAGGTTTCATTGTGGGCTTCTGGGAGTATAATAGGAGTTCTCATGGAAGGACCAAGGAGACTATACCCCTTCCTCACAAATGGCGCAATTTTGAATTTCTACTTCTCTGTTGGGTGTAACCATGTTGCTTTCTGTTTAGGTGGCTCTACTCCTCTTTCCTTTGTCTGTCTTCTAAAACCAAATAGAAACAAGGTAGGAATAATGGCCATGGGACAATGACCCCAGAAGTAGCTCCAATCTCCTTAGTTCTTGATGAAAAAAAAATTCCCTCTGAACTTGTTCTTTTTTTTTCTGCCATATTTCCCTTAACTACTAGAGTTAAGAGGGTCAGAAAATGACATGCCAATTCCTCCAATGTCAATACTCTCACTGAGATGAATCCCAAGCTATCCATCTAAAGATGTTGAATGCAACCTTTGGAAGAGATGAGCATGATCTGCTGTTGTGAGTTAGTCCAAGCCTGCAGCTGCACAGCTGTAGGCCAAATGAAAGGAGCAGGTTGAAGTCCTGGTAGAAACAGTGACATGATAGAATAAGCCAATTACTATGACGTANTGTTCTTGTCAATCCAGAATGACAAGTGAAGGTCATCCTGACTTACATGTGGCATGCTCAGCTCATGAGTCTAAAAACCACACTAGCCTCAGCAGGTCAACTGAGTTTCCTTGTAAGTACTGACATCAGTAGTTATTGGGTGCAGTGGGGAAAGAATTTGGATGCTCTGCCTGGGCTCTGTAGGGTGAATCCTGTGATCCATGAGTGAGGATGGAGATGAATATCAAAGAAAGTAGTGAAGACACTTGTGTTTGTCCTTTATATGTAGAAATGCCATTTACTCATTGATTCATTCATTCATAAATGGTTGAGTATACAATAAGTTACAGGTTCNGAGGACAGAATGAGTAACAAAGGAAAGATACTGCCTTAGTAAGACAGAAATTAAATAAATCCATCTCTAACAGGCAGGCAGGTGATAGTGAAGCTGTGACAATGAACAATCAAGCCAAGGGCACAGAAAATGATATGGTGAGAAGCATATTTCAGATCATGTGGTTAAGAATGGCTTCTTGATAAAGTGACATTTAAGCAGTAATTTGAAGGGTGTGTGTGTGTGTGTGTGTGTGTGTGTGTGTGTGTGTGAGAGAGAGAGAGACAAGTTAAATATTTTTCAGGAAGAGGCTGTGGAAAGAGTTAGTACAAAGGTTCTGTGGTGGCAGCATCATTATAAGTTTGTTTATTCAATAGTGAGGCAGCCACTGGGACTGGAGCTCCATGGTTAAGGATATAGAGTGGGAACTCAGGGCTGAGTGGTGCCTTGAGGCAGGCATCCAAAGCTTTTAAATAAAATAAGTTCTCGTCTACAGGTGGTACTCAAACTTAAGAGANGACTTTGTTAGGAACCCCAAAGTCTCACTGAAATGTCACTCCATAAGAGATANGTAGGAATCTCTTGGGTGTGAGATCAAAACCCATCTCTGGAAATAAGAAAAGGCAAAGGAAACCACAAACAAATAAGAAGAATGAGAAACACCTGCATTGTCAAAGAAGCACCACAGGATGCTTTGTTTATAGGAAGAAGAATGTGNCCACAACACATGCTGAGTTTGGGGCATTTCCTAAAGCAGGATCAGGAACNCTGGCCTCTCACATGTGCCTAGAATGGTTGGATTCTGGGAAAGATGCACAGATTTTGAAGGCTGACAGGAATGCATTTCAATTCCTCTCGTCTACTCTTTTCATTTTTCTTCAGTAAGTGTAGACTAAATACCTGTTTTCTGCAATGTCTTTTGAGAGACACAATGAGTAAAGTACCACCTTCACAGAGGTCACAGTCTATGAAGAGTCAGGAGTGACATAGTTCAAGACATTGACTTTCACTGACTTCATGAATAAAATGTCAACAATCCATTTCTATCTTTTTATATTTTTCCAGTGATGGGTGAATACAGAAGACAAGGCAGAAGACCCATGCTTCTCATTTCCATCTTTTTATATTTTCCAAGTATGGCTGACTACATGAGACGTGCAGAAGAACTATGCTTACCCAGTGGCCAGGGCCAATGAGGACATGACATTATCCATCGCCCCTTTGATANTCTCCAAGATGATGGAAGCTAGGGACACTCATGTCCTATGCTGTCCTGTCAACTATTACAATCTATTCAAGATGAAAATCAAGTTCAGGGCTGGAAAGATGGCTCAGCAGGTACAACACCTGCTATGAAAGCATAAAGACTAGAGTTTGGATCCCCACAGTCCATATACAAGCTGAGTGGATGTGGCCACCTGCCTATAATCCATTTAGAAGGCAGAGGCAACAGATCCCTGAGCAAGCTGGCCAGCTAGACTAGCAGAATCAGAGAGCTCTGAGTTCAGTGAGAGATCTTACCTCAGTAAACAAAGTGGAGAATACTTGAGAAAAATAGTCAACATCAACCTCTGGCTTCCTCATGCATGCATGCACATGTATACACACATGCACACACAGAACTTGTACACACACAAAAAAAAGGGAAAAGAAAACAATTAACAAAAGCATGCATTATGAAGCTGGAGGAGTGAGCCTGGATAGTAGATTTTTTCCTTTGATGTTAAATTCACATTACCTTGACAACCACAGTTCTATCTTAAAAATCCATTCATATATCAGTTGTTTATTACATAAAATGATTCTGTAGCACTCCCCCAAAATATGTTCTAAATGGTTTCAGGTTAATCTCCAAGTTTGCATGGATTTTAGCTAAGTTACAAGTTCTAGTNTATTTCTGAACCTCAAGTTACCATGAATGCTGAGGCCTCAGGAGATATAAGATGAGATTTGGGAGGTGAAGGTTAGGTAGCAAAAATAGAGGTTCTGTCTGCAGCAGTCAGGAATGGCAGTACTAAAACATGGNTTATCAAGATAAAAATGGAGATATTGCTGTCACAGAAGTCTCAAGTTTCTTGCTGTTTTTCTGGCTCTAAAAGAAGATCCCTTCCTTTACCCTTCCCTGCTCAGGCTCTAGTGAACAGAATCCTGGAAAAGTATTCTTAGTGAGATGTCAGGAATGGAAAGAGAGGTTGGAAAGTATAAGAAGGGTATTTTTCTGTGTGCTGTAGATAGGGGAGATTTTGTTGGTGGTACTTAAGAAAGGCATTTGTATTGCATTATTTCTTTGATTATATATATATATGTATATATGTAGAGCGAATCTTAAACAGTCTTATTAATTGAAAACACCAGGCCAGGTATTGAGGTAAATTCTGAATGATCAGAGAGACAGAACAAGCCACAGCCAACCTCACCTTGCCAACTCCTCAGCTGATCTTGTTTCCTCAGACTGCAGGCTTCTGAGTCCTCTCCCGAATGAATCTCAGCTCAACTGCTCAAAGTCTGAAAGCTTAAGAGGCCCCCTAGCTTCTGGTTTCCACACCTTATATACCTTTCTGCTTCCTGCCACTACTTTCTAGGATTAAAGGCATGTGTCTTTCTCAAGCAAAGACATGAGATCTCAGGTGCTGGAATTAAAGGTGTGTGCCACCATGCCTGGCTGTTTCCAGTGTGGCCTTGAACTCACAGAGATCTGGATGGATCTCTGCCTTGGGAATGCTAGGATTAAAGGCATGTGCTACCACTGCCTAACCTCTATGTTTAATCTAGTGGCTGTTCTGTTCTCTGACCCCAAATAAGTTTTATTAGGGTACACAATATTTTGGGGGACATAATATAATCACCACATATATATATATGTATTATATATATCTTTTTGATTTTATATATACACACACACATATATGTGTGTGTGTGTGCAGAGAGAAAATGTGGTGGGTGATGGAATTTTGCCTTTCATCTTTTCTTTCTAATATAACACATGAAAGTGCAAATTCCAGGGTTGCTTGCTGCCTGCCTGGTGGGATCCATAGATTTTTCAGCTGGCTGTGTGTATGCATGCATTTAGATGCTCAGAGCATGTGATTTAGAGAAGACTGATGCTTCTGTGCTCTAAAGCCTTTATTTATTTATTTGCANACAATATATTTAATTCCAAGGTGCTTAAGGCATTTTGAAAACATTAAATTAACTGTTAATCCTCTCCTTGTCTCTATAAAGCAGAGAGAAAAAAGTCTCTTATAAAACATTGCAGACTAAATCTGAAAAACTGACTTCACAGGGAAAAGGATAATCAAGAAGGATGAAAAGAGACAGAAGATTCAATAGAAAAAAAAAACATGAAAAGATAAAACGACTTTTTTTTTTGGCAGTTCCCAGCAAAGTAAAGAAACTTCTGGAAAATTTTCTCAGCAACTGGATTTCAAGCCAGCCTGTCCAGCATTTCAAGTGGTGTATGTGCTTCTCTTTTTCTTTGTTTCCTTAGATATAAGATGACCTTGATTAAAGTACTTCTCTACTTAAGGAGCGGATTTCCATATTTGTAAAATGGAAAGTGCATGAATATCTGGTTACAGATTGATGTGAAAAAGACATGATATANATGGCAGTAAGTTTTGTTTGTATGGTCATCACTACAATCACCACCACCACCACCATCATCACCATTGGCATTTTAATAGTTTGAATGTGAATGTTCCCCAAATAATCAAATACTTAAACACTCAGTCCCCAGTTGGTGACATTGTTTGGAGAGGTTTTGGAGATGTGGCCCTGTGGGATTAAATATATCACTAGAGGAAGGCTTTAAGAATTTAAATACATCGTTTCCAGTTTTCTCTCTTTGCTTCTTTTTTTGTTTGTTTGTTTGAAGATGAGAGCACTCAGCTTCCTGATCCTGCCGCATATTGATTACTTGTCATATATCCTGGCCACAATGGACTTTCATCCCTCTGGATCTGTAATCCTAAATCTTCCTTCCATAAGTTGTCTTGGTATGGTGGTTTGATTAAGCATGGCCATGATATGTTTGAATACATAATATGTTTGAATACTTGATCCTCACTTGGAAGAACTGTTTGGAAAAGATTAGGAAATGTGGCCTTATTGGAGGAGGTGTGTCACTGGGAATGGGTGAGGTTTCAAAAGCTCATTTATTTCCCAGTTAGCTTCCTCAGCCTTGTGCTTGTGGATACATATGCAAATTCTCAACTACTGCTCTGGTGCTATGGCTGCCTGCCTGCTTCCAACGCTCCTTGCCATGATAGTCCTGGATTCCATGAAATTGTGAGCATCCAATTAAATGTTTTCTTTTATAAGCTGCCTTGGTCAAGGTGTCTTTTTTTTTTATTAATTTTTTTTTATTTATTTTACATATCAACCTCAGTTTCCACTTCCTCCTCTCCTCCTATTCCCCTCCACCCACATCAACTCCACCAAACAGGTAAGGCCTCCCATGGCAGTCAACAAAGCATGCAATATTGAGGCAGGACCAAGCTCCTCTCCCCTGCATTAAGGCTGAGCAAGGCATCCCACCATGGGGAATAGGTTCCAAAAAGCCAGTCATGTACCAGGGACAGATCCCAGTCCCACTGCTAACNGCTCCACAAACAGACCAAGCTACACAACTGTCATTCANATGCAGAGGGCCTACGTTGGTCCCATGCAGGCTCCCTAGCTGTCAGTCTAGATTCCATGAGCTCCCATGAGCTCAGGTCAGCTGTCTCTGTGGGTTTCCCCATTACGATCTTGACACACACACAAACACACACACACACACCCGCCCCTTGCTTATATAATTCCTCTCTTCAACTGTTGAAGAGAATTGTTGAAGAGAACAAGACTCCTGCTGCTTGGCTCAGTGCTTGGCTATGGACCTCTGCATCTGCTTCCATCAGTTACTGGATGAAGCTTCTATGATGACAAATTTCTGATTACGGGAGAAGGCCAGTTCAGACACGCTNTCTGCTATTGCTAGGAGTCTTAGCTGAGGTCATCCTTGTGGATTCCTGGGAGTTTCTCTGGCACCAGGTTACTTCCTAACCTCATAATGGCCCCCTCTATCAAGATATCTCTTTCGTTGCTCTCTCTCTCTCTATCCCTCTCCCAACTCTACCATCTGATCCCTCATGTTCCCATCCCCGAATCCATCCCCTCCAATTCCTGCACCTCACTCTTCCCCACCCCCAGTTTACACAGGAGATCCCATCTGTTTCCCCTTCCCAGAGCAACCCATGCATCCCTCTTAGGGTCCTCCTTGTAACCTAGCTTCTCTGGGGCTATGGATTGTAGCCTGATTATCCTTTCCTTTACCTCCAATATCCAATTATGAGTGAGTACATGCATGTTTTTCTTTCTGGGTCTGGGTTACCACACTCAGGATGATTATTTTCTAGTTCCATCCATTTGCCTGCAAATTTCATGATGTCATTGTATTTTTTCTACTGAGTAATACTCCATTGTGTAAATGTACCACATTTTCTTTATCCATTCTTCAGTTGAAAGGAATTTAGATTGTTTCCAAGTTCTGGCTATTATGAATAATGCTGCTGTGNACATAGTTGAGCAAGTGTACTTGTGGTATGATTGAGCATCCTTTGGGTGTATATCCAAGAGTGGTATCTCTGGGCCTTGAGTTAGATTGATTCCCAATTTTCTGANAAACCACCATATTAATTTCCAAAGTGACTATACAAGTTTGCACTCCCACCAACAGTGGAGGAATGTTCTCCTTTCTCCACATCCTCTCCAACATAAGCTGTCCTCAGTGTTTTTCCTCTTAGCCATTCTGACAGGTGTAAGATGGTATCTCAGAGTCATTTTGATTTCCATTTCCTTGATGACTAAGGATATTGAGCAATTCCTTAAATGTCTTTTGACCTTGAAATTCTTCTGTTGAGAATTCTGTGTTTGGGTCTGTACCCCATTGTTTATTGGATTATTTAGTATTTTGATGTCTAGTTTCTTGAATTCTTTATAAATATTAGAGATCAGCCCTCTGTCAGTTGTGGGTGAAGATCTTTTCCCATTCTGTAGGTGGCCGTTTTGTCTTATTGACTGTGTCCTTTGCCTTACAGAAGCTTTTCAGTTTCAGAAGGTCCCATTTCTTAATTGTTGCTCTCAGTGTCTGTGATACTGGTGTTATATTTAGGAAGTGGTCTCCTGTGCCAATGTGTGCAAAGCTACTTCCTACTTACTCTTCTACAGGTTCAATGTAACTGAATTTATGTTGAGGTCTTTATGTTGAGATCTTTGATCTACTTGGACTTGAGTTTTGTACATGGTGATAAGTATGGAACTATTTGCATTCTTCTACATGTTAACATCCAGTTATGCCAGCACCAGTTTTTGAAGATGCTTTCTTTTTTCCATTGCACAATTTTGGCTTCCTGGTAAAAAATCAGGTGTTTATAGGTGTGTGGATTCATGTCAGTGTCTTCTATTTGAGTCCATTAAGCCATGTGTCTATTTTTATGCCAATACCTAGCTATTTTTATTGCTATAGCTCTATGGTAGAGCTTGAAGTCAGGGATGGTGATACCTCTGGAAGTTCTTTTACTGTACAGGACTATTTTAACTATGCTGAGTTTTTTGTTTTTCATATGAAATTGAGTGTTNTTCTTTCAAAATCTGTGAAGAATTATGTTGGGATTTTCAGGAGAAATTCATTGAATCAATTGATTGTTTTTGGTAAGATTGTAATTTTTACTATGTTAATCCTACCTGTCCAAGATATGGGAGATTTTTCCATTTTCTGATATCTTCTTCAATTTCTGTCTTCACAGACTTGAAGTTCTTGTGATACAGGTCTTTCACTTGCTTGGTTAAAGTTAAACCAAGATAGTTTATACTATTTGTGGCTATTGTAAAAGCTGTTGTTTCTCTATTTCTCTCTCAGCCCATTTATCATTTGTATGTAGGAGAGCTACTGATTTTTTCAAGCTAATCTTCTATCTAGCCACGTCACTGAATGAGTTTATTAGCTGTAGGAACTCCCTGGTAGAATTTTTAGGATCACTTATGTATACTATCATATCATCTGCAAATAACGAAACTTTGACTTCTTCCTTTCCAATTTGTATCCCCTTGATCTCCTTTTGTTGTCTTATTGCTCTAGCTAGAACTTCAAGTAATATATTTTATAGACATGGAGAGAGTGGACAGCCTTGTCTTATTCCTAATTTTAGTGGAATCACTTTGAATTTCTCTCCATTTAATTTGATGTTGGCTGTCAGCTCCATATATATTTCTTTTATTATGTTTAGGTATGTTCTCTGTATCCCTGATCATGAAAGGGTGTTGGATTTTGTCAAAAGCTTTTTCAGCATCTAATGAGATGATTATGTGGTTTATTTTTTTCTTTCAGTTTGTTTATATGGTGGACTACATTGACAGATTTTCGTATGTTGAACCATCCCTGCATCTCTGGGATAAAGACTACTTGATCATGGTGGATGTTCTTTTTGATCTGTTCTTGGGTTCAGTTTGCCAGTATTTTTTTGCGTACTTTTGCATCAACACTCATGCAGGAAATTGGTCTGTAATTCTCTTTCTTTGTTGAGTCATTATGTGGTGTGGTTATCAGGGTAAATGTAGCCTCATAAAAAGAGATTGGCAATGTTCCTTCTGTTTCTGTTATGTGGAACAATTTGAAGAGTATTGGTGTTAGCTCTTCTTTGAAAGTCTGGTAGAATTCTGCACTGAAACCATCTTGCCCTGCTTCTATTTCCTTAGGGGTTATAGGTCTTTTAAAATTGTTTATTTGTTCCTGATTTAATTTTGGTATGTGGTACCTATCCAGAAAATTGTCCATTTCTTTTAGACTTTCCAATTTTCTGGAGTACAGATTTTTGAAGTATGACCTAATGATTCTCTGGATTTCCGCAGTGTCTGCTGTTGTGTCCCCCTTTTCATTTCTGATTTTATTAATTTGAATACTGTCTCTCTGACTTTTGGTTAGTTTGCATAAGGGTTTGTCTATCTCGTTGATTTTCTCAAAGAACCAACTATTTGTTTCTTTGATTCTTTTTATTGTTCTCTTTGTTTCTATTTTATTGATTTCAGCACTGCATTTGATAAATTCCTCCCATTTACTACTCCTGGGTATGTTTGCTTGTTTTTGTTCTACAGCTTTCAAGAGTGCTGTTAAGTCCCTACTGTGAGATTTCTCCAAGTTCTTTATGTAGGCACTTAGTACTATGAATTTGCTCTTAGCACTGCTTTCATAGTGTCCCATAAGTTTGGGTATGTTGTGCATTCATTTTCATTGAATTCTAGGAAGTCTTTAATTTCCTTCTTTNTTTCTTCCTTGACCCAATGGTGATTCATTTGAGTGTTGTTCAGTTTCCATGAGTTTGTAGGTTTTCTGTAATTTCTGTTGCTGTTGATTCTAACTTTAAGCCATGGTGATCCAATAGGGGTTTTTCTAATTGTTTCCATCAGGTCCTGAGAAGAAGGTATATTCTTTTGTGTTTGGATGAAAAATTCTACAGATATCTGTTAAGTCCATTCGAATCATAACATCTGTTAGTTCCCTTATTTCTCTATTTAGTTTCTGTCTGGCAGACCTTTCCATTCTTGACAGTGGGGTGTTGAAGTCTCCCACTATTAATGTGTGGGTTTTGATGTGTGATTTAAGCTTTAGTAATGTTTCTTTTACAAATGTGTGTGGTGGTATTTTGTCTATGTCCCCCAATAAAATTTATCTGAGGATCAGAGGAACAAGGTCAGCTACTAGTCTTACAAAATTAGCACATGCCCTTAATCCAATCCTTAGCAAGCAGAGTCTGTCTGGATCTCTGTGATGTCCAGGTCACCCTAGGAACAGTCAAGCATGGAAATACATGTCTTTAATACCAGCATCAACCATAGAATTCAGACAGGAAGAGACAGAGATGGATGATAGGAGGAAGTGATGTAGCTAGGCTGAAAGAGCCAATGGGAGAACAGAACAGAAAGGGATATGGACGTGGATGTATAGGAAGTCAGATGCACTCTCTTTTGGAGGCAGCGGCGTTGTTAAGGTGAGGCTGGTGGCTGTTCTTAATTCCTCTGATCTCTGTCAGACTTTCACCCCTATCCCTGGCTCCCTGTTTTATTTAACAATACCATTTAGAAAATCCTTCTTACAAATGTGGGTGTCCTTGTTATTTGGGGCATAGATGTTCAGAATTGATACTTCATCTTGATGGATTTTCCTGTGATGAATATGAAATGTCTTTCTGTATCTCTTTTGATTAATTTTAGTTTGAAGTCTATTTTGTTAGATATTAGGATAGCTATGACAGCTTGTTTCTTAGGTCCATTTGATTGGAAAATGTTTTCCCAACCCTTTACTCTGAGATAATGTCTGTGTTAAAATTGAGGTATGTTTTTTGTATGCAGCAGAAGGATGAATCCTGCTTTCATGTTCATTCTGTTAGCCTGTGTTTTTTTATAGGTGAATTGGATCCATTGATATTAAGAGATATTAATGACCAGTAATTGTTAATTCCTGTTATTTTTTGGTTTTGTTGTTGTTGGTGGTAGTGTATGTTTCCTTTTTGGGGGTTTTGCTGGCTTGAGATTATCTATTGCCTGTGTTTTCATGATTGCAGCTAACTTCCTTGGGTTTGAGTTTTCTTTCTAGTACTTTTTGTAGAGCTGTATTTGTGGATAGGTATTGTTTAAATCTGGTTTTGTCATAGAATATCTTATTTTCTCTGTCTATGGTGATTGAAAGTTTTGCTGGATATAGTAGTCTGGGCTGGCATCCATTGTCTTAATGTCTGCAAAACTTCTGTCCAGGACCTTCTTTCAGAGTCTCCATTGAGAAACTGGGTGTAATTCTGGTAAGTCTGCCTTTATATGTTAGTTGACCTTTTCCCTTTGCAGATCTTAATACTTTTTCTTTACTCTGTATGTTAAAATTTTAATTTTTATGTGGCAAGGGGAATGATTTTATGGCTCATTTTGGCTAGTAGAATACAGAAGCAGCATTCTTTCAGTTTTGAGTATAGCCCCTAAGTGACTTCATCTTCTGTTGACCATCTTGGAGGCTCATCTCACCAATAGTAAGATCAGGGTAGCCTTCAGGATTATGAGAGATGAGTAGTCCAAGAGTCCTCATCACTCAAGCTGATAACAGTTCTAACTTGGTCGGGATACTCATCTGACAGACAGTAGTAGACACACAAGAGGGTGAAGCTCTTGCAGGCTTTGTTTGTTCCATATCAGTAGGACTGCTCATTTATCCCATATATTTGTGAGCAATAATAAAGTATTTAAGCCACATAGCTTGGAAACTGATTTGTTATGCAGCAATAGCTAGCTCCTATAGGTCACTTTTCAATTTTCATTAATTTCACCAGTATTCCTCTTGCTTAGCCTACAAAGATCAACTGGGTTTCTAAATTTCTGTATTTATGACTAACTCTCAGTAGGGTTAGTAAGAAGAACTAAAAGGCGAATCAAATTTTTAGTCACTAAGAAGCAGGGTAGGTGAAATGCGGCAGATAGCTAGCCAATGACTTCTAAATATGGTAAAGACTATGGGAGATAGTAAGGGTTAAGAGGTGATAGCAATCTGGTGGTTGCTAAGCTGGAGTTGGGATGGAAGAGGAGGGTTGGTAGAGTCATCTAAAGGAACTCCTCTAGTATGTCTAGACTCCATACTGCTATGGTCTTGAAGTTTTTCTAAACTGATGTATGAGAGCTAAATTCCCAGTGTGGTAGTTTTAGGAGACTCTGCTGTCAGTACTGAGCTACCTTCCAAAGACCTCATTTTATAACATCACCTAATTGTGCATTGGGATTCAGGATTTGCATTCTTATTGGACTTCTTCCCTTGATAACATTGTCTCTTTATCTCCATATCCCTCTGCCTGGCTAATGTACAGGTGATTATATGTATCTATTAACATCTAACTAATTTCCCTTTCCTAGTCTCAGCCCATCTGTTCCCACCTTACACTTTAGTGCATCCTCCTGCATAAAGCTCTTTTTCTCTAATGCTAGTATAGCTATGTTGCCTCCCTTCTTTAACTCTTTAAGTAGTTTCCATTGTCCCAAGAGAAAATCAGCACTGCACAGCAGAGACCATAGTGCTTCTATTCCATTTCCTCCATTTCCCATCCCAGTTTCCTACTTGCTGCCTGATATCCGTTTGCCATCTCTGAGAAGACCAAACAGTATTATCCTTCCTCTTTAGTTTTTTTTTTTTTTAACAAGTTGATGGAAATAACCCAATGGAATCAGGATACCAAAATACCTCATATTGGTAGGAGCTCAGTTAGTTAGCAATGTTGGAGTATCATGGGGCTAATAGCTAAAGCCCTTGAACTAAGCCAGATGCCTATATAGCCATAGGCAGTGCAGGGCCAGGGAATCTTAAATCAGCAAGTGTACTCAATGTACAGCAAGTTCTGTAAAGTGTACATTTACAGAACCCCTGCTTCTTGCATACGATTTTTTCCCAAGGAAATGAAAGGGAGTCTATTTTATTCTTTCCAAGTTTTAGAACCAACAACACTCTGCCTCCCCTGGGGTAGAGTGAATAAGAGCACAGGGGAGAGACCATAATGAAGATACCAGAAGATGAGAATGTGCATCTCTCTGATGACATAGAACAACTAATAGTCCCATGAGCACTCTTTGAGATCCCATCATTCTTGCTGTCTGCACATATTATTGTTGTTATTGCTGCTGCTGCTCAGAGCACTCTCTTCTTGTCCACTCTGGTTCTTTAGCCCACTCCTACTTGAGCTTCAAAGAACTCCTGGGGAGGTTAAATAAAATCTCTCTCAGGATAGAGTATTTGGAAATGAAGAGTCCTTCAATACTGCTGAATAGACAAAATAAAGTGAAATTTTATCTTAGTTTTGATGGGATGGTAGGATCTGGATAGCCAAGCCAAGGGTGTGTTTGAAACCAAAAAGACATGTGTGATGTTTACATTGATTTGGTGAAAGTGTAGACCATACAAAGAGAAGTTTTGAGATATTGCATTAGAAATCCTCCTGGAGGCTAGGCCCAAGCATCTCCAGTATCCACTTAAACATGATGGTAGGCAGTAACAAACCATTGGAGAACCAGAGAAGGTTAACAAAGACAATGCTACATTCCTAACTATTGGCTTATAGACTTATTTTGCAAATGAACTCTAGTGTCTAATATTTTCATCTGTAGAAATTACTACTATAGCTACTTTCCTGTATAATTTTTCTCAGCAAAGAACCTTGGCTTGATCACAATGCATTTTTACTTAAAAGAAAGTATGAAATGTGGTTGATATAAATATGTAAGAAATCCCTATAATGCAAAACAGACATGGACTTTTTGCCTTCTCTAAGGTCTTCTTATAGAAAAGAATATATTTTCATCTCCCATTTGGTACCAAATAACTGTAGGTCTCTGATCTTGATAGAGATAAACCAAGAACAACCTGTTTAGATACTTTAGGGTTCACAGAAGGCCTCAAGGGGAAAGTTTCTCTAATTGTCTGTTGNCTATTGGGTACTAGCTAAGAGACTTGGAAGCTGACATCNTCACCCTTGCTCAGCTCATTGCATTGCTTCAAACTGTTGTAAAACATCACCAAGAAGAAGTTTTCATGGACCNTGAGCATTATAGTGGCCCCTAGAAGTTCTCCATGGGCTCTTGTCTTGATGACTGATTCCCCAATTCATGATTTTGTCTTCAGATACTAGGAACTTTCAGGAGGTGGGAAGGAAGACATTAGAGGTAGGCCTTTGAAGGTTATATCCCACCACTGGTTTTGTCTCACTCACTGCTTCACTGATTGCTTTGATGTGAATAATCCCCAACACATAATCTCTTTGCAATGAACTGAGCTGCTCTGTCAATGTCATCCCCACAATGCGTGACTTATGGAACCCTTTGAAACCATGTCAAACAGTATGGCCACAGTGACATAAAAGTAACAACTATTTTACTCAGCTTTTCTCCCAAAGCAATAATTTAACCCACCTCCTCTCTCTTTTACTTTGAATTTGCCATGTAGCCAATGATGACATTGAGCTTCTGATCCTTCTACTTCCACATCCACCCAAGTGATGGGATTATATGTGTGCATCACCACACCTGGCTTATGCTATGCTGGGGAATTGAACACAGGTACTTATGCATACCAGACACTACTCTCCCTACTGAGCTACAGTCACAAACCTTTAATATGTTTTTATTGATCACTTCAATATTTACTTATCAATATTGAAATAAACAGCATACATCGTTACTTGTTTAGTTTTCAGTTTTAGACATTATCTAAGAATTGGTTGATGTTCATACCTGTGCNATTATCTCATCTTTCAAATTTTGCTAAACAAAACAACTTTAATTTGATCAATACCTACATTTACATTATCATGACTATGCAAATGTTATAATGAGCAATGTAATAATTTATAACATAATTACTTTTTCCTGTGTGTATTTTTTCTCCCTGAGGCTATTACTAATTTTTCCTTCTGCTTAGATTGCTATGTTTTTTTTAATGAGCAAATCAACTGAAAGCCTTTTCCATCTTTTCTAAAACATCTTTTTTGTTTAATTTCCATGTAGATCATGTGTTTTCTATCTAATTGATATTTTAAATGATNCTCTGAACTATTAAGTGAGANCTATCTTGGGTTAAAAGCCCCCTTATGCTAGGAGCATAATCCTTATCAGTTATTCTGGGTTAATTTCCACCTGTTGTTCCCATGTCTAATGTTCCATCTCTTTTTCACTGGTTCCAATTTTCAGATTGTTGTCCATAGTCTCTCATTGCATCCTAAGAAAGAAGTCATAGAATATTTCTTAAAAAGTCTTTTCATACTTGAAAAAATATCATTAAGTATACAGATTCTTGATTGATGTTTTACCTAGGTTTAGAACTGTAGTTTGGAAATAAAATTCTTTCTGTTTCAAAGACATCCCCTACCCACTGTCTTCTTGTATTGTTATTAAGAAATCTGGAGTGGTTTTGACTCCTTGCTGTGTGACCCCCTTTTCTTCCTTATCTCGTGAGTTAGATCTCTGCATCCTTAGTGTTCTGAATGTCACTTGACTTGGGTTTATTTTCATTCATTGCATTGGACATTTTTGAAATTTTCAAATCAGGAAAATTATGTTCTATTTGCATATTCTTGATTTATTTTTATGCCTTCTATCATCTTTGTTCCTTTGTTCCCAGAACTTGAAAATTTCTAAATGTTATTACCAAATGGAGATGCATATATTATAATGTAATCATGACTTTATGTGACCTTGATGATACTCATAATTTTAGAACATTAATGTTTTACTGTGTAAATTTAAGGAATACCACATGTTGTTTTGACATGCATCTACATGTTAAGATGATTATTACAAGTGAGTAAATTAATGTGTTTCTAGATTTATTCACCTCCCATTACTGCAAAATGTTTCTCTGTTGACTTACATTGCCCCATTTCATAACTTTTGTATCTACCTCTCATAAGTACCATTTTACTCTTGATTTTAATGTGTTTTAAGATGCTTTACTCATGGAGCATTTTTCTTTCTGTATTGTCTAATTTCATTTATCTTGGTATCTTCTATATTATCTCAAGTGACAGGATCTTCTTTAAGGATGGATACAAACAATATGCCATTATATTGAGAGTAGTCCCCCCCCCAGTTACTCATAGGGGAGAACCACCTCTTTAATTAATTTAATTATTATATTGTCCACTGGTCTCTTCAGGCTATTGAATCTTCTGGATCCAATATTCATGGGTTGTGTATTTCTAAGGATTTGTTTATTTTTCTTGTTTTATACATGTAGTTCTTCATGATCCTTTAATAACATCTGATGCCTCTGTTATAACACATTCAATTTCATTTCTTATTTTATTTACATGAGTCCTTTCTCTCTCTCTCTCTAGTCTGGCTAAGGTTTGTTGTTTTGTTTAAAGTTTCAAAAAGCTGACTGACTTCACTTTGTTGATTTTTATATATAGTTTTTCTGTTCTCTAATTGATGCTTNTCCTTTCCAATCTTTATTGTTGCATTCATTCTGCTAACCTTAGTTGTATCTGTCTTTTCTCTAATTCCTCAAGATGCAATGTTAGGCTGTCTGAGTTCTTTCTTCTTCTTTACTGTAGGTGTTCATTACTATAAATCTCCCTCTGCTACATTCCAAAGCACTGGATTTTGGAATGCAGCAGAGGGAGATTTACAGTAATGTAATTTGGTTCCCTTCTAGTTTGTCTTGACATATTTTTAAACTTTCCCTTTGATTTCTTATCAGATCTTTGTGTTGTTGTTGTTGTTCAGCATGTTGTTTCATCTGAAATTCTTATTGTGTTAATGTGAGATCTTCTGAACTAAAAACATTAAAACCTTTTTGAACCTTTCTCCCTTATTTTCCTCTAAAATGGCCCTTCCAGAAGATGTGAATGNCATTACAAAATTTGAAGAACAGAATAAAACCTGGCATTTCCTGCATCTAACAGACTGAAAATGTATGCACTGGTGTATGTTTGTGTGTGTGTGTGTGTGTGTGCGTGTGTGTGTGTGTGCGCGCACATGCATGCGTTTGTGTAAAGCTTACTTTATTTACTCATAGTCCCTATAACTGTCATATAGGCACTGGGAAAACATTTCACAGACTGTAAATATGTGGCTTCTGTAACTTCTTGGGTTTAATGTGGACTCCTCACAGCGTGGCACCTCAGTGTTTTTCCTCCTCGCTATGTCATACTTCTTTCTCTTTTGCTTATTTAGCCATGCTGGTCTTTCTGTTGCTCAACAATGCTGTAATGAATTTTGGCTTTCCAACTTTTGTTCTTACTGTCCACCCTAACTGAACTGTTTTTTTTCTGAGTCTTCCAAACTGGTTCCTTGGAGCCCTTTAAATCTTGGCTCAACTGTCTCTCACAAAGAAGCTTTCTTACCACTGTAAACTTACCACTACATCTGGAATATAGACTATAAATAGGTGTTTTAATTAGTGATTTCATAAGGCAAATTCTTTTAATCATTACCATCTCACAGATCATGTAACTTGATGTTGGAAGGNAGTGCTCAGAAGGGAAAGGAATTGGGAGAAGGTAAAAAGGAGAGAGGAAATGACCACATACACTTAGGTATCACTCTGGTTGTACACCCACAATTCATGTTGGGTTTCTATATATACCTTCACCACTACTGTATTCCTGGGCTATAACTGAGCTAGAACTTAGTTTCCCCTCATTGCTAGAATGGAGAAGCTACTCAAAATTAAGCTAATTCAAAACAAATGTACTTAAATATGTTGTATCTTTTCTCTAATGTATCTCTTCTTTGTTAACTGCAAGACTGCAAGTTGTATGCTTTGGATTATTATATCTGAAAAGGATTTTAGAAAATAACATGTCCTTTCAACAGTGCTCAAATTGACTTAAAATAAAAACTTCGTCTTGAACTCAAATAATTGCTAAGCATGTATTGTGCCGTGAATTATAAATATTGACATTAATAAAACTGCTGCATTGTGATTAAATATATGCACTGAAAGCTAATAATTAGAAACTTATCACACATTGAAATGTATAAGAACTATTTATCTTTCAATAACAGGATGTTTTATATTCATATGTAAATATGTTAGCACACAAAATAGTGCATTTCCAACATTCAGCTTTGCCTTCTCAGACATGTCCATGAGATGAATCACGAGAGGCAATCCGGAGGAATCCCTTGATTTACACAGAGGGAATCTCTTCTCAAAACGTAATTCATTTAATGAACTCTCTCATGGCCTGTATTTGCTAACAAATTCCAAGTCTGTGTCTTCAGACTGGAACTACTGAGTTCTGTATGCATATAGCCAAATGTGTAAGCATTGACCTGCAAAAGGAGAGTCCCTGAGATGCTTCTACCACTAGGACCCTGATTCCTTCCTTCACATGAACTCTTCACCAGTATTCAGTCTGCTGTAACTCTTCCAGAAAGCCATGCTTTTCCATTGTTCCTGGAGTATCTGCTACTCTTAGTCAACCTGCCTTCCTCACCCCTCAAAAGCCTGCCTAAACATGCCCTTCTTGGTGACAATTGCCCTCTTATTTCCTAAGAATATTCCTCTTCTTGTGGCTCCTGGACACTCTGTCTTATAGATTGACTTGACTAAAGCAGTCTTTTTTTTTTTTTTAGTTCTGTAATCATTTATTTACCTGATTTTTTCTTCATTTACTTATTTGGCACAAATATATTTAGTTTCTAATTTGTTTATATCATTGGAAAAGAAAAAGAAAGAGACTCACTTCCAAAAGCTTAGGGCATGGCCCTTGATGTGGCTGTTCTAGTAAATGGTTGAACCTAACCTTTGTACTTTGGGCTGTTTGGAGACTGTTTTAAGACTCTAGCTGCAGTATTGAATAGCCTAGCATAACATCAGTAGACTACAAAGGACTCATGCCTCATTCAGTGTAGTGAGAAGGATGGTTCACACTGTGTGTCTGTGTGCTTGTATGTTGGGCATTTATAAGCCTTATGTTCTGAAGCCATATCTGAGGAACAGAGTGTCTTTGTTAGGGTTTCTGTTGCTGAGAAGAAACACCATGACCAAAGAGCAAATTGGGGAGGGAAGGGTTTATTTGGCTTACACCTCAGCATTGCTGTTNATCACTGAGGAAGTCAGGATGGAACTCAAACAAGGCAGGNTCCTGAAGGCAGGAGCTGATGCAGAGGCCATGGAGGGGAGCTGCTTACCAGCTTGCTTCCCCTGGTTTGCTCAGCCCACCTTCTTACAGAATCCAGGACCAGTAGCCCAGGGATGGAACCTCCCACCATGGTCTGGGCCCTTCCCTATTTGTCACTAAATGAGAAAATGCCTTACAGCTGGATCTCAAGGAGGCATTTCCTCAGCTGAGGCTCCTTTCTCTTATGACTCTAGCTTATGTCAAGTTGACACACAAAACCACCCAATACACAGAGCTATTTTTAAATGATGTAGTGGTCTTTTCTCTCTCGGACAATTCATCGTCTTCTGTGCTGTGGTCCGGTTCCTTCTTACCACCTCTGTCTCTGCCACTCAGTTTCTTTATGTCTTTGCATAATCTTGTGCATTCCCCATAGTGAACCACCTTCACTAAGGAGAGGAAGGAGGATGCAGTAAAGGCCATAAGTTTTCCTAGCCATGGAACAGGGGCCCTTTGACAATTTTTTTTTTTTTTTTTTTTTGAGACAGGGTTTCTCTGCGTAGCTTTGGTGCCTTTCCTGGAAATCACTCGGTAGCCCTGGCTGGCCTCAAACTCACAAAGATCCACCTGCCTCTGCCTCCCAAGTGCTAGGATTAAAGGTGTGCGCCACCACCACCCAGCTATGCGCCACCACCACCCAGCTCCTTTGACAATTTTTAATGCTAGATTTGAGCCTAATCTGTAGGTGGTGTGAAGACAAGGAAACTGGGCTAAAGTCACTGATGGGAGAGCAGTCTCAGGTGAGATGCTGAAAGTTCTTGAGTGAGTCTGATCCAGTACTTGGTGTCCTAAGTGTCACCTCCAAGGGGGACTATCTAAGGTTGATGCTTATGCTGTTCTGAGGCCAGGCAATCAGCAGTCGAAGGAATAGAACAGCATGCTTGCTTCCAAATGAAGAGTTTCTAGGGCTAGTATTAAAATTGACATTTGTTTTCTCAGCAAATAGTCATGGTCAGAGTGGCAGCAGTACACTGGGTAGACTGTAAGGGCCATTAGTAAAGGACAAACTACACCTAGTTAATCAAGAGAAGGGAGTATCTGGAGCTTAAGGACAAAAGAATTTTAAATCCCATGTAAACTGGCTTTTCAGGCTTGCTAATGAAATCTGTGCAGTTCTTCCGATGGAAGAGACAGAGATGAAATGGGGACATGTCAAGATAATNTTTTTCCTTCTTTACCTATCTGAGCATTAAACTGATTTTTCAACTAACCTCATTTGGCTAATGTATAATAAGCCCCATGATGAAATGTGTTTAAAAGTTAAAAGCACAGTCAGGTGTCAGACATACCTGGATTTAAGGGATTGATTTGGTCTTTGCTTCCTGTGTAATCTTGGGCAAGTTAATTTTCATAAAGCCACAGCTCTGTCCAGGTCTTGTGAATTGCAGCTCTGTGGTCAGCTTTATCCTCTTNGTTAAAAACAGGGACACAATCTTCCTTTGGCTATATTGGGAGAGTTAGATCATTTAACACACATAAATTGCTTAGCTTGATAGGTAAGATATGCAATAACTATTGGCTATTAATTTAGTTGTGTGCCAGGAATTTTTATAGGATTATTGAACTTAATCTTCACATCCATCCTTTGAGGCAGGCTTTTCCCCCAATCTTACAGCCAGTAATGGAAACATCTTAGATGTCATATAGGCAGCCTCACTCCAGAGTCTGTGCTCTTAATTAGTAGTCCTTGAATAACATGTGCCTTTTTTCTTCCTTTCTGCTATCCCTCCTCTTTCTTTCTATTTCTCCCTGTCTTCTTCTCTACTACTGAGTATTTCCATGCACACATTCATCCATCTTCATCATTATCATCATCACTTCTATTACTCATCTTTCTGCCAATCTATCATTCATCTCTCTTTGTATTGTTCATTGACCTGAACACACACACACACACACACACACACACACACACACACACACACACACTCACACATGTCATTAACCCAGTCATCTAGAAGACAAACTAAAACTCATTAGACCCCAGATAACAGCTCTAATTTTCTAAGTCTAGAACTGTCTGGCTTCCAAGTCTGAACTGTATTTTCAAAAATCTACAACAAGACTATGATTAAATGTAGTCTCAATTCTTTTTCAGTGCAGTTATTTAAAATTTCACTGTTAAGGGAAATAGAAAAGTGTCAACTCTCTCAGCTCCCAACTTACCCATTTACACTCCTAGCAAAAGAAGAGGGAGTGGTAATAAGCTGCATTGGTGTGAATATTCAGGTGATGGGAAGCACCGTTTTTTTCCCCAGGGATAAGGGTGACACAATTTGTCACTCAGTCAATGTCAGAAACTATGATGGCTTACTGTCCTCCTTCAGGCACAACCTCAAGAACAATTTCTCTTTTAAAGGCAAAGACCTGGCTCAAAAACAAGTGGAACCTAAGAAAAATGCAACACCCTCTGCACATTTATTTATAGAGACACTCTATGGAACCAACACAGTTATCTCTGGTAATAGAAAAGAGTTGGCAGCCTGCAAACCCACAGCAGTAGGCAACCCTCAAATTGTAACATGTCAGCCTGGGAATGTATGGAATTCATTGGGATAATTTTGCATCTGACTAACTTTCCTAATTGAACTTCCTATAAACCAGCATGACCTCTCAAGCATCTCCCCTTTAAGATATCCTTCTGCAGTAGCTCTGAATAATATAGGATCTGGTTGCTGGTTAGTGCCTTTCCCTATTTTCCTGTCAACTGCTCAGTCATTGCTTCTCTCCCTAGTGTTCTACTCTTGTTCAATCCTGCTTGGTCTCAAGAGAGATCTTTTCTCTGGTCCCACCAGTAAATTGAGGCCATGGCAAATTCTTTTGAAAACTCCCAATCTTAATAATTTTGTACTATTTTGCCAGTAGAAATTTTTGTAACTCTCCTTGGGATTCTCTGGAAATAGAACTGAGGAGACGACTCAGTGGGTAAGAACATTTGCTGTGCAAGCATGACTACCTGAGTTTAAATTCNCAGCATCAACACAAAAAATCTGCATGTTGTGCACACCTGTAACCCCCAATGCTGTTGCCATGGACTAGAGGATCACTTGGGCTTTCTGGCTGCCAGAAACCCTGTCTCAAGGGGTAAGGTGGAAAGTGATAAAGTGTTAGACCAGTTTCCCTGATATCCTTCTTTGGCCTCCACATAGTCATAAACATTAACACACAGACACAGACACAGACACACACAGACACACACATACACACACACAATCCCTAGAAATGTATCTTTTAACAACAAATCTCTCTGGACTTCCTCTTTTAGACCCCATGGTACCAACTGCTTTGCTTTCAGATATTTGGTTTAAGAATGTGACAATTTGGCCAAGTTTCCTTTATGCCTTAGAGAAAGAAGCAGTCTCTACTCTATTGGAAAACAAACCATCCTTTCATGTCTTGAATTTGACATCCCTTCAGGAGACTATGTTCTCTTCTTCTTTCCTATGTTTGTCTATATGCTTCCATCATTAGTCTCCAAAAGCATTATGGTTGTCTCCATATAAAATTAAAATGAAATATTGAAAGGAAACAATGCTTTCTCAAGTTGTGTCCCAGTTTTCCATTTCTTTAGCCAGGCTGTTTGTTTTCATCTTCCATTCACTATCGAGCCTGCAGAACTCTAAATTTTACCTCTTCTTTTCACAGAAAGCAAGCATCCTAATGAAACCAATATCCTCCAGCAAAACATTTTTCCCNCTTTATTGTTAGCTTTTGATGACTGCCCTCTCCCTCTATAAAATGCCTACTCTTTGAGATCAGGAATATTTCTGTGTTTCAGAATTCAGTGAAGGGTCTCTCAAGTTGTCACATCTCAACTCATAGTTACAAAAAAATGAATGAGGCTTGCCAAACCCATGATCCCTTCTTACTATTGATGAGGTAACTCTTGTCTTCTCAAAAGCATTTACTGTTGTCCACTACCTACCCTTCTTGAATTGTCTCATATTCTGACTCTAGGACAGAATCTTTTTCTCTACATTCACTTACAAGGAGTATCTAGGATATTTCTGCATCTTACACTGAGTCATAACACATTAAATGGGTGAATCACACTGGGTGTCTAAGCATTTTCTATACTCTGCTTTTATTTTAAGACAGATCTTGTCAAAATACGTTTTAAATTTTCAGAATCTTCTGGACTCTCCAGTATGAAATAATTTGAACTTCATTTTACTTATATCCATAAATAGTAAAAATACTTGCAGCTAATAAATACAAAATAAACTTTTTGTATTTAACCTCAAATTATTTTTTTGTGAAATAAGTAGTGTAATGAAGAATTAAATCTAATTTCAATTAAGAAATATGATCNAAGGTNAACTGTCTTAGCTTTTTATAAGAAGCAACAAATCGTGGGTGAAGATACCTACAAGATGACTGGATAGTATAAGATTAAAAAATTATATTTACTGAATGTGTAGTAGGCTGATTAGGAAAATGGTATCAATCTTTTACATCTTTAGGTACCCTTGCTGTTGCAATGTGGCTGTTCACAGACCTCCACATGCCTTGCCCTTGGATTTTGAGTGTATTTGTGACCTGCTTTGTTCTTTTCCTGATTTCAACCAAGGGCCCATCAGCCTGGAAGACTTCCTCCATTAATCCTCTGAGAACTTTACCATTATCATGTGGACAAAGCCAGGCTAGTCCATGGAAAGAATATATATATATATATATATATATATATATATATATGACTGGATCTACAAATTTATGAACTAAATAAATCTTGATATTTTAAGACACGTGTTTTGGAATGGTTGATATAGCTAGATACAGAAAAAAGACTAGCATTCCAATTCCAATCACGGAAGCAATTAGGTTAACTGCAAATTTTCACCTTTTCTTTCATGCCTCTAAATCCAATACCCTAGTCTCATCCTCATCTCTGTAGCAGACCACCTGCTGGGGCCTCCCTGCCTCCTCTCTACCTCTCCCTCATCTCCAATGGATTACACAGAGCTTCTCACTCATCCTGTTATCCCAGCCCCCAACTCTAGCAGACTTTCTCTGGGAACAGGTTAGCCAAGCCTGACAGAGATGCAAGTAAGCCAGTGAAGCAGGTAGTTGAGCTTCAAATCTTCATTATTCCGCCTCTCCACCATATCCAATCCTCTAGTCTCACCCCAAGCTCTATAGCAGACTAGCTGTTGTAGCCTCTCCTCACTCTCTGCCCCTATTCTCTGGAAGAAGCAGATCCTGGAGGAGCACTCTGTTTTTATTCCTTTTGTGGATCCCCAACCCCTCAGACCACCCCCATTCTTAAATGTCAGCTCTCAACACTTAGAAACAAATTTTACCTGGAACTCCCAGTGGCCACAATTATCAGGATGCCAGAAGAATTTCCTACCAGGTAACATACAGCCACCACATTTTTCCTAAGAACCACAGAGGGCAACAGAAACCCAACAAAACACCCACCCAACAAAGACAAGGCCAGATATCAGCACCTAGAATTACAATCTTCACAAACCCAGACATTAATAGACACTGAAGAATCATCAGAAAGTGAAACAAAAAAATTCCTTTGCCAAAACTGCTTACACTCTAGTGAGAGCTGTAAATGATAGACTATGCATAAAATATATATGTCTGACCAATGACCAGCACTGGCTTGTGGTTTATATTTCTACATAGTTGGTTATTTTATATTAACAATGTTTTATAAATTTCAGTGTACATCTTTTTTTTTGTTGTTGTTGTTGTTTTGTTTTGTTTTTCGAGACAGGGTTTCTCTGTGTAGCTTTGCGCCTTTCCTGGAACTCACTCGGTAGCCCAGGTTGGCCTCAAACTCACAGAGATCTGCCTGCCTCTGCCCCGCAAGTGCTGGGATTAAAGGAGTGTGCCACCACCGCCNGGCTCAGTGTACATATCTTGACATGGGTTAAATGTAGTTATATTTTTAAAGATATAAATAGAATTTTAAAATTTCATTTTCCAACTGTTTGCTAATATTTATAATATTGACCTCAAATATTGCAAGCTTATTAAACTTACTTACTAGTTTCNGTAGCTATTTTGTCAGTTCCTTTTGTTTTTGTATGTAAATAATGCTGACATCTGCAAAGGAAAATTTTATTTCTTATTTACTTCATTTCAATTTATTATGCCTTTTATTTATTTAGCTTGCCTTATTGCAAAGGCTACTATGTCATACAGTGTTTAACAGAGTGCTGACAATAAGTACCCTTGCTTTATTTATAATTTTGTAAAAAAAATAAAACACTCAAATGTCACTATTAATTATAATGTGAAGAATAGATTCCCTTTAACAACTAGAGTGTTTCTTTTCTTAGTTTTCAGAGAAAAATTCATAAATAGGCAACAGAGTGTGTTTTGTCTAGATATTTTTGTCTAGCAAAGAATCTATGCATTCTATTTATTTTCCCAAATTTATTTAGTTAGCTGTGAAAAGATCACATGGCTTCTCAGTCCATTTTAGCTGTCACAGCAAAATTAGTGAGGAATTCATAAGCCTTACAACTTTATGTCCTGTTTTGGGGGTGTAAGGAGGTAGAAGGTTGAATCTAAGTTTGAGATGTTGGCAGAACTGGTGTCTGCTAAGGGNCATTTCTTGCATACAAGATGGTATGTGGTTGTTACATACTTTAGGAGGATGGCACTGATCTCTCAGTGGAGAGAGGAGGTAAGACAGCATTCCCTTCAATATTGAGCTCTTTATAGAATAACTAGTCACATTTATTGGGCTGGAGAGATGGTTCATGAGGAAAAGGCACTATCCACTAAGTCTCACAACCTGAGCTAAACTCCTAGGAGCCACATGTCAAATAGAAAAACTNACTCCCTTAAGTTGTGCTGACCTCCACAAGTGCACAACACAAAAGGGCCCTCACATGCAGTAGGGGTAGGGGATAGGGATGGGAGGTGGAGCAGTACACACACACACACACACACACACACACACACACACACACACACACACACAAATAAATAAATGTAATACAAATTTTAAAAAAGGATTGACTCCAGCTAGTGAAGCAGATATGCTAGTTGCAGAGCTTCACCTCTCCTTCAGCTCCTTCAAACCCAATTCTCCAGTCTTATGCCCAGCTCTCTAATAGACCACCTACTGCAATCTTCCTTCCCACTCCTGCCCCCATCTCCACTGGATCATACAGATCTACAACTCTACAACTGCAAACTCTCTTCTGCTCACTCATTGCTTATCCAAGCTCCCAACTCCAACCTGTTGTCCTTGGGAACACCCAGACCACTCTGGCCAGCAAAACAGAAAATCTAGTTTCAGATCTCCCTCCATTATTCCAATTCCCAACTCCCAGTCTGACCCTCAGATATGTAGCAGACCATCTGCTACAAACTCTTGTCACTCTCTGCCTCCATTCCCAGGGGACTAAGCAGATTCTGGTAGAACACCCTGCTTTCTTCCCTATTGTGGTCCCCCTCAGCTCCATGTCCTAGCTCATCCCCATTATTAAGTGTCAGTTACCAATGCCTAGGAACACAATTTACCTAGAACCCCCAGTAGCCACAACTATCAGGATCCCAGACTTTCCTACCAGGGAACNCACAGCTATCACATTCTTTAAGAACCAGAGAAGGCGATAGAAACCATGAACAAAACACCCAATCAACAAAGACAAGGCCAGATATCAACACCTAGAATTATAATCTTCCCAAACCCAAATACTTAAATGTCAGCCAAAAAATAGTCAATAAACATAAAGGAAAGTATGTCTCTACTAGGGCCCAGCAACACTACCACAGTAGGCCCTAAGTATTGCAACATAGCTGAAGCACAAGCAAAAGACTATTGAGAGCTGCTGGTAGCAAAAGACCATGGGCATATACAGCAGGTAACAACTAGTGTTCAGAAGGTCAATGTGTCAGAACCAGGAGTTCTGTTGGAGAAAACCATCATGCAAAGCATTATGGAATCACTGCCTTTTGTGTGAATTGGCTGTTTCTTGTTGTAAACTTCTTGTGTAGTACCAGCTATTATATCTCCCCATTTACCATGCATATCCATGTAATGTATACATGTAATCTCATGGTTGCATCTCAATCTTATGGTCACACATGATTGTGGATAGTCAAGAAGATAGTTTCTTATTTTACTGTACAATTTTTATGAATAGAAACATACTAAAACGTGCTTCATATTAAGTCTATTGTTCCATGTGGACTGTAGACACTTAGAGGTCTTATTTTCCATCCTTCACCACTAACAAGGCAAAATTGGCCAGATAAAGTGTCTTTGTAGAATGTTCATAGAGCAGAATTGCAGGTGCCTGGCCTTGTTAAATCAAAACCCTTCAGAAGAAGAATTATAGCGAACTAGAAGTGATAGTGCAGGTATCTGGCCTTCATATATCTTAGTCCTTCAAGAGATCAGTAGAACCCATGTTGCCCTAAGCTTCCTCCACCAGCACCTCCCCACTCTGGTTCAAAAAACAATTAACACTTTGTATTTATTTTACACCAGTTTTTAATGCAACATTTTAGGCTCAGTAGACTAATTATGTATAGGTTCTGAGATTCAANTGATTAACAGAAAAAGGTTGTTAACTGACTAACCATGTCTAGATATTGTTAATCACATAAAATAGTACACATATTCTTTGCCTTTTCCTTAAATCTCTCATTGGCTTAATTTCTTCCCTTGTAACCCTTGTAGCTATCCCTTTAAGAGATAGCCAGAATTTTTTACAACTTACAGCTGTTGTCAGTCACCAATTAAGCTGACCAAGTCTTTTACTTTGTAGTTTTTACTAACAAGTTGTTGATGAATATATATATATATATGCTTGGGGGGAGAATGAGGGGAGAAGAACTAAGTTTAGAACAATGAGAGAAGCAGAAGAAGGTACAGAGAGGAGCTAAATATGAGAGCAGAAAAGAAGCTGTATAGATAGAATTGACTTAGAAGAATAAGTGAATGTACTAAAGAGTTTGGTGTGCATAGATTCATTTGATATCTATCCCTCAGATTAGTATCCCAGCTGCTTGTATCATCTTCCCCAGGACTCTGGAAGAAATTTACTCAGGGCAGGCACCTGTGGGGAATTCCATAAAAGACATTAAAATAGCCTTTATGAATATGATAGAGGTCTGCAAAGAGAAGATGAATTGATTTTTTAAAGAAATTAATGAAANCAGAAACAAACAGTGGAAGGAAATGAATAAAACAGTTCNAGGCCTGAAAGTAGAAACAGAATCAATAAAGAAAACCCAAACTAAGGGAAATCTGGAAATGAAAAATTTAGGAACTCCAACAGGAACCTTAGAGATAAGCCTCATGAACGGAATACAAGAGATAGTAGAGAAGCATGCCAGCATAGAAGACACAATAGAAGAAATGAATACCTTGGTCAAAGAAAATACTAAATCCAAAAAAATCCTGGAACAAAACATGTAGAAAATCTGGGATACTATGAAATGACCAAATCTAAGAATAATAGGAGTAGAGGTAGGAAAAGATACCCAGTTCAAAGACACAGAAAACATTTTCAACATAACAATGGAAGAAAATTTCCCTAACCTAAAGAAGGTGATGCCTATCAAGTTACAAGAAGCACACAAAGCACTAAGTAGACCAAAAAACAAAACACCCTTGGCACATAATAATCAAAACTCTNAATGTACAGAACAAAGAAAGAATATTAAACTTTGCAAGGGAGAAAGACCAAGTAACATATAAAGGCAGACCTACTAGAATAACACCTGACTTCTTAATGGTAAATCTAAAAGCCAGAAGGTCCAGAACAGATGTGCTACAGATGCTTAAGAGGACACAGATGCCAACCTAGACTACTATATCCAGGAAAACTTTCAATAAACATAGGTGGAGAAAATAATACATTCCAAGATAAACCAAATTTAACCAATGTCTATCTAAAAATCCAGCCCTACAGAAGGTCTTAGAAGGACAACTCCAATCTAAGAGCTTAATTATACCCAAGAGTACATAGAAATAAGTAATCCCAGAGCAGAAAATCAAAAGGAGGAAAACACACACACACACACACACACACGCACACGCACACGCACATACACACACACCACAACAAAAGAACAGAAATATACAAACACTGGTCATTGATATCGCTCAACATCAATGGTCTCAATTCTACAATAAAATGATACAGACTAACAGAATGGATACAAAAACAGAATCCATCCTATTGGGGCTCATAAGGTCCGGGCATGAGGCCCAGTGTAACATCCTGACCCTAACTCGAGTATTGTAGGGTCTGTGAGGCCCAGTGTAACTTCCTGAGCCTAACTCGAGTATTGTAGGGTCTGTGAGGCCCAGTATAACTTCCTGAGCCTAACTCGAGTTTGGTGACCTGTCTCTGGACCAGGACTCCTGCCTAGGAGTGACTCAGCATAACCCAACCACCAAGACCGCCTCTACCTAGCTACCACTATTGTGGAGAAATCTCATTGG
>LZPO01044730.1:78615-92795 GCA_001675575.1 Neotoma lepida
TGCATTTGATAAATTCCTTCCATTTACTACTCCTGGGTATGTTTGCTTGTTTTTGTTCTACAGCTTTCAAGAGTGCTGTTAAGTCCCTACTGTGAGATTCCTCCAAATTCTTTATGTAGGCACTTAGTGCTATGAATTTGCTCTTAGCACTGCTTTCATAGTATCCCATAAGTTTGGGTATGTTGTGCATTCATTTTCATTGAATTCTAGGAAGTCTTTAATTTCCTTCTTTATTTCTTCCTTGACCCAGTGGTGATTCAGTTGAGTGTTGTTCTGTTTCCATGAGTTTGTAGGCTTTCTGTAATTTGTGCTGTTTTTGAATTCTAACTTTAAGCTGTGGTGATCCTATAAGATACAGGGGGTTATTCCAATTGTTTTGTATCTGTTGAGATTTACTTTGTGACCAAGTATGTTATCAATTACAGAGAAGGTTCCATGAGGTCCTGAGAAGAAGGTATATTCTTATGTNTTTGGGTGAAAAGTTCTATAGATGTCTGTTAAGTCCATTTGAGTTATAACATCTGTTAGTTCCCTTATTTCTCTGTTTAGTTTCTGTCTGGCAGACCTGTCCATTATTAACATTGGGGTGTTAAAGTCTCCCACTATTAGTGTGTGGGTTTTGATGTGTGTTTTAAGCTTTAGTGTTTCTTTTACAAATGTGGGTGCCCTTGTATTTGGGGCATAGATGTTCAGAATTGAACTTCATCTTGATGGATTTTTCTGCTTATGTATATGCAATGTCCTTCTCCATCTCTTTTGATTAATTTTAGTTTGAAGTCTATGTTGTTAGAAATTAGGATAGCTATGACAGCTTGTTTCTTAGGTCCATTTGATTGAAAATCTTTTCCCAACCCTTTATTCTGAGGTAATGTCTGTCTTTGAAGTTGAGGTGTATTTCTTGTATTCAGCAAAAAGATGGATCCTGCTTTCATGTACATTCTGTTAGCTTGTGTCTTTTTATAAGTGAATTGAGTCCATTGATATTGAGATATTAATGACCAGTGATTGTTAATTCCTGCTATTTTTTGGTTTTATTGCTNTTGGTAGTATGTATGTGTTTCCTTTCTTTGAGATTTGCTGGTGTGAGATTATCTATTACTGGTGTATTCATGGGTGCAACTAACTTGCTTGGGTTGGAGTTTTCCTTCTACTATTTTTTGTAGGGCTGAATTTGTGGATAGGTATTGTTTAAATCTGTTTTTGTCATGGAATATTGTGTTTTCTCTGTCTACGGTGATTGAAAGTTTTGTTGAACATAGTAGTCTGGGCTGGCATCCATGATCACTTAGTGTCTGCAAAATGTATGTCCAGGACCTTCTGGCTTTTAGAGTCTCCACTGAGAAGTTGGCTGTAATTCTAATAGGTCTGCCTTTATATATTACTTAGCCTTTTTCCTTTGCAGCTCTTAATATTCTTTATTCTGTATGTTTAGTGTTTTGATTATTAGATGGCAAGAGGACTTTTTTCAGGTCCAGTCTATTTGGTGTTCTGTAAGCTTCCTGTATCTTCACAGGCATATCCTTCTTTAGGTTGGGAAAGTTTTCTTCTATGATTTTGTTGAATATATTTTCTGTGCCTTTGAGNTGNNANNCTTCTCNTTCTTCTATCCCTATTATTCTTAGGTTTGGTCTTTTCACGGTGTCCCATATTTACTGAATGTTTTGTGTTAAGGGTTTGTTGGATTTAACATTTTCTTGGACTGATGAATCTATTTCTTCTATCTTATCTTCATTGTCCNAGATTCTCTGTTCCATGTCTTATATTCTGTTGGTTATGCTTGTATGTGTAGTTCCTGTTCACATACCCAGATTTTCCATTTCCCGAATTCCCCTGGTTTGTGTTTTCTTTATTGCCTCTATTTCAATTTTCAAGTCTTGAACTGTTTCCTTCACCTGTTTGACTGTTTTTCCTTGGCTTTCTTCAAGGGACTTAATGATTTCTTCCAATTTTTTGTTAGTCTTTTCCTCTATTTCTGCAAGGGAACTTTTCATTTCTTCTTTAAGAACCTCTATCATCTTCATAAAGTCATTTTTTTGGTCATTTTCTTCTGCTTCATCTTCATTGGGATGTTCAAGTCTTGCTGTTGTAAAACTACTAGGTTCTGGTGGTACCATATTACTCTTTATGTTGTTGAATATATTCTTACACTGCCTTTTACCCATCTGGGTTTGGAATAGTTATAGGTACAGGTGTTGATTCTTGTGGTGTCTTTGTTGGATAGGTCTTTTGTTTCTTTATTGTCTGTTTCTTTTATTGTCTTTTGGCCTGAATGGCCCATTGTTCTGGTGATTGCCTGGTTGTCATGTCAGTAGGGTTGTCTCAGCTGAGGTTTTGGGAGGTTTGGGTGCCTAGATCCAGTGTATTTTCCAGTTCTTCTAGCTGGCATNGGCTTTACTTGTGCCTATGAGGTCTGTTCTTCCATTTGATGTGGGTTGTGCCTGTGCNTACTGTAAGCAAATGTTATAACTCTGGGTGGAGTGTGGGAGGTATCCTGACTGCTAGGGGAGTCAGGCTATACCTTGAGATGCTAGGACAGCTCGGTCAGCTGGAGCTCCATTGGGACATATCAGCTCTGGAGGGAAAGGCATCCTGTTCAGGGAGTGAGGCTATACCTTCAGTTGGGGTGTGGTGATGAATGGTCTCCCCACAGGATATAGCAATCTTGGTCCTCTCCTGGAGAGATACTACAGCTGAGCTTTACTCAGCCCTCACTTAAGGGGGCTTCTCAGCAGAGCTCTGCGTCTTTTCTGGCCCAAGATGTTCCTTCTTTTGCTTCACTCTGCTAAAGGGGAAACCCCTGCAGAAATGTAGCAATCTCCTCTGGCTCCAGCAAAAAGTTGTTACTTTTCCTGCTGGGCCTTGCTCAGTAACCTAAAGGACATCTCAGCAAGGTTCTTCTGTTCTGCTCTGCATTGTTCAGCCCTCTAAGGGAATGTCTCTGTAAGGTTCTATCTACCCAGTCCCCTAAGGGATGTCTTAGCAACGTCCAGGAAATGAAGATCTCCACACCCAAGACTCTTTTGAGAAAGACATTTATTTGGGAAGGAGGAGTCCAGGAGATTGGCTGCCTCTACCAGGGTGGTAAAGAACATCCAACTACTAACAGGCAGGGTGGTTTATATAGGATTTCTTAGGGGCAGAGTTTCTCCAGGGAGAAGATTTTCTGTTCAGGGATTGGTTAGTTTTTCCTGCTTAGGGACTGGTTAGTTTCATTGGTCAGGGGCAGAGATGGCCCTGATTTCAGAGCCAAACTGTGTTTCTTTCACTGGACTTTCTTAGCTTTTTAGCTCTAACTCTAACTCCAAGGCATATTTTTTCACTGGCTCTGATTCTAGGGACAAAGTGTTTGGCACTGGTTTCAGAGTCAGGGCATGTTTCTTTGGTTTTGGGTTCAGGGATAAGGTGTTTCTTTCACTGTCTCAGGTCCCAGATCTAGGCTGTCTGTGTTTCTTTGACTGGTTCTAGGCTCCAGGGTCAGGGTGGGTTCCTTTAGCTGACCCCTTTTCCAGTCTGTTCTTGCAACTGGTGTAGGTTTTGCCTGTGCCNGTTCTTTCAACTGATGTGGATGACACTTGTGCCTATAGAATCTGCTAATGTTGCTGAAGAGGGCTGTTCACAGGGAGGCTACTCTTCTTACAGTTGGTGGAGGTGGTGCTTGTGCTTCTAGGGGCTGCTATGTTGTGAGGGTAAGAGGGATGGTTGGCTATGGGGAGGAAGATGGGTTCAGTGGGTTTGGGTGGCCGAGTGAGTCTTGTAGGTTACAGTGTCCATTGGGTGGCATTGGTGGTGGAGCAGCCTGCCTGCAGGACTCTTACTTTCTGGCCAGTTGCTGACCCTTAGATGGGAGAGGGAGGGGCACAGGATGGGCCTTGGGGCTTAAGGCCTAGAGATTGGGGCAGTTTAGCTAGAAGACCAGTCACTCACCTCTTCTAATTGATGCAGGTGGTGCTTGTTGGCTTCCTATTTCTTAGGGCAGTGCTCCAACTCCTTCCCATGGTCCTCCAGGATCTAGCTCAACATTATATCTCTCCCTCTGTTCTTAAAATGGCCCTTCCTCCTTCTCTGGTCACAGTGGTTTGCCTCAAACATATTTCCTGGGGGGGGGGACTTCTTTACAAGCTTTACAGTTATTTCACTCCACTTTTTTCTTTGCTTATCTAGCAACTTCACAGAAGTCTCCATTATAGCTTTCCCAGACAAAGATCTGTTCTCTTACAGCACACTGTACCCATCACTTTCCCCCCTTATTCTATTATATTTAATGCTTGATAATGTACCACATACACTTACCTGGAATTGTAGTCTAAAAACACTTATCTACTTACTCTCTGTCTGCACCCACTAGAATATAAGCAAGTTGAAGACAGAGATCTATCACATGCATGACTATTTTTCTGAGTCCTGCCCTTGTGTAGTTTGCATTAAAATAATTGTTCTAACACAACAAGAAACCCTTAGTGAGGATGAAACAGATGCTAGGTCCTTCCAGTCAGCTGGTCACTTGTGACCTGGCTGGTACCAATTGAGCTCGATGATAGGTTACAGGAGCCCAACAGCTTGAAATCTGGGCTCTGTAAAGTGTGCAGACTATCTGAGAGTAAAACTTGCTGCTAAAACAAATGAACACCCATATTTTATTAACTAAGATCATTTTTATTTCTTACTAATATAACAATCCATTGTGGACTTGTTCCTGTTAATGGGAGACTATCTCCACACTGTGATTCAGGAACCCAGGCTCCTTCAGTTTTGTGCTTCTGTCATCATTAAGAAGCATAACTCCTCTGCTTCTAGTTTATGTTGTGAAGGGAAAAACTGGAGAAGACATGTCCATTTGCCATACCCCAGGGCTCAGAGGATTCTGCTCCTTACTTCTACTCTCTACTATCTCTCTTCTATTGGTGTGAATAGATCATGTCTTCACCTAGCTGCAAGGGAGACTCAGAAGCCCCACCTCCCCCGGCTTTACAGAAACAGTTCTGTACAAAGAAATGCTCTATGCTTTTCACTCCAACTGCTGATAGATATTTTACTATCTTTGTTGGATGGACTTGTTCTTATATTTTATTTTATTTCTCCTATGACGACAACTTTTCCCAACACAGATACCTGCGAATAGCCAGTTGAGATCCTTAAGCTTCTCAGCCTACAAAATTTGCCCTATATTCAAAGACCTTCCAAGCCACAAACATGGCCACCTTCCTTTTATCACCATTCCCAAGGTAATCTTCCTAGTGCTCCCAGGAAACTAGCTGGTCACAAGTGAGTCAAACATCTCTGAAAGAATATTCTGCTGACTTTTTCCATGAATTATTGATTCCTTAGATTCCTGAAACTGCTTCCATTCAAAGTTACCAATGACCTTGTGAATCTGATATTCTCTCTACAGACTCCATTCTAAATGCCTCCTCTGCAAAATTTGACACCAAGTAGCATATCACCCTGCCTGGAGCTCATGATTTTCTGAGTTNTCCATTTTCTATTTTCATCTTACCCCTCAGACCATCCTTTCTCTGTCCTTTACTTTCTACTCAATATCACTTGAGTTCCTCTCTTCTTATTCACAATATTTTCTGCTGAAAATTCCTTCCATGGCTGAAGCATTCTGTATTAGTCACCTATATCACCATAACAAATTGCCACCCACTACAGGATTTACAATATCAAAGATTTATTGTTTTATCTTTCTGGTGTCCAGAAATCCCAAAATCAAGGTGTTCGTGGATNTGGTTCCATTGGAGATTTTCAGGAGAGTCTGTCTAATGCCTCTGTCCAAGATCCTGTGGCTCCAGCACTCCTTGGAATTTCTGGCTTGTAAATAGAGTCCAATCTATCTCTTCATCTGGCTTTTTTTTNTCTGTGTTCTTTCTCCTATGAAATTAACAACCAGTGGTTTCATAGCCAACTTTAAGTCTGGGGCTGTCTCATGTGAAGACTTCAATGTAATCATATCTTCAAAGACCTCTTTTTATTGTGGTTATATCCAGATTGAGGNGTAGGGCATTGACATACCTTTTGGTGGAACACTACTCAATACACTACACCTTCCAAATTTGTAACCCCTTCACTAGATTTTCTTCTGGGCTCTCCAACCCATATTTCCAACTCCTTCTCCATGTTTTCAACTACAAGACTCAGAGGAACCTCATATGCACATGGTCAAACTAACATTTAGAATTTATTTCCTAAACTATGATTTTTCTTAATTCTCTTCCATGGGAGATGGCTCACCATCTGTCCATTCTTCCAAGCTAGCAGCNTGAAGTACATCCTGGATTTCTTCCTTTCTTGCCTCCCACCTTCAATCAGGCATGGACTTGTGTGGATATAGCTGGGAAATATCCCCCAAACTCCTCCACTGCCAGCATTTCCAGCTTGTTACAGAACTCAATATTTTTCATTCCCAGCTTGCCCACAATTTCTTCACTGGTTTCTTCCTCTAACTTCTCCAGTATATTATTAGAACTGTTAGCAAAGTTTTCCTCCTAAAGCTTGAATCTGATCATGGGAGAGGTCTGTATTTCTTCATCTAAAATTTGAGTTTTATCTTTTTTCTTAAATCTTTTCGATTTAAGAAATGCCAGACANAGCATGTTCTGTAGGTCTAGCAGTGCACTCTGGGACAACACCCTCATTTCAAACATAGAGGAGTGACATGCATGAATATTCACATGAAGAAGGATAAAGATTGTGAAGAGACACTTATAGGTTCAGCTGTGTTCACCACCAAATTAGCTNACGCCAACTCATGAAGAAACCCTCAGTTGTCAGGTTTTAGAGTTGCAAAAGGGTAAATGATGGCTTCTAGATTTGTATATTCTTTGTGGAAGTTTTTACTGGTTCTTGATTGTCTCATCCATTGGACTTTAAAAACTAGTTCCTTACAACTGGCTTGTGACCTTCAGACATGTGTATGCCTATCATAATATTTTTAAACATTCAAAGTAGAATAAATAGACTTGCACTGATTTTTGCTGCTCCATATTATGTCTTAACATATTAACTCACAATTTACATTTCTTTTCTTATTCTGGGTATTAACCTTGAATAGCTTGGTCTCTAAGCTAATAGTTACACATAGTGTGGCATGCAAGTCTCTGTAAAACACATCCCAGATTTCTCCAGGATTATCCCTATCACTTTCCTTTTGTTCCCTTAACCTCCTTCTTACCCTGGGCATAATCATATTACCCAGGTAAATGCAAATCCTTGTATTGTGAAGTCAAGTTCTTGCCTCTGCCTAAAATCCTCTTTATTCCTATATTTCTGGAAATTAATACTCATTCATTCATTCAACAAATATCTATAGAACCTAAAGCTGAAGTTTATTCTGTAGTAGAGAAGAAGACAGAAAAATCATTAGCTTCACAGAACCTACATAATCTGCTAAAATATCAGCCTGGATACTCTGAATCACCTATGTCAACTGTTAGGTCAACATGACAGATTTCATAATAGCAAGTTGGTTTTCAGTGCCAGTTTCTGCATTAGGATAGAGTAAGTTACAGGGCAATCATAACTGTGAAATCCTAATGCAATGCAACTCTGCACCACTTTAGCAATTATTATCTGTCCCACATGGTTATAAGGAGTCTCCCTCTGGACAAATACTTCTACACTCATGGAGGCAGAAAAAAATACTTGGTGATTAGAACAGTGGCTCTTACAACTCCTACCTACAGGTGACACACTACATCTGATTGCCATTATTTGGCTAGAGCAGGTCANGGACTTCACATAACTTTCGGGATATGGGAATATATTTTGGAAAAAGTATACCAGAATATTTGTTAATATGCCTAATGCTACCTGAAACAAGCATCCTCCTTTTATCAACTGGGCATGAATGTTATAGCTTTCCCTTTTAGGAACCACAAGCAAGAATCCNATAGCTCCTTATCTTGCATCAGAGAGGGACTGCTTATATAAGATCTCATGTTTCAAGTTACATTCTAGAGGCTGGATTTAGGTATGGTTGGATCCCTTCATGGATAAAGCTGAGAAGTGTAATTCATAGATCAAGGCAGAAGATTATTGTGGGCATGAATGACTTGAATTGGCTCACATAGGTCTGAGCAAAGATTATGGACAATTTAATTTATTTGAATAGTAACTTAGAGCTCCTGAAGTGTTTTCTGAACACCTACTGTGTAAAAGGGTCTGAAACACAANACAAACTGACCCCTATCTACCTCTCTCCTCCTGCCTGTGTCTCACTACACAGGTAGATGTTTCTGTGCCAAAGTTGTTATGACTTGAAGGAATTTTTGCACATGGTCTTCCTTGTCTAGAATGCCTCCTCTTCAGTTCCCATGAGGCTACCCTTTTTTAGCATTAGGACCTTTGCTAAAGGTCCTAATTACCATCTTTTTAATTCTTCCCATTCAGCATTCTTTCCATATTCCCCAGGGCAAGAAATTGTCAAGACTATTGTCTGTGGGCCAGANACTTCTCTCTGTAAATCCAGACTTACTCCTTATACCTTTATAGGCAACTGTAGGTACTTTTACACTAGTTCTGGGAGGTTGTATTATTGTGCCAGATGCCATATGGCTCACAAAACAAAAGAATTCACTCTTGCTTCCTACAGTAAATGTTTGCTGGAGTCTTTTTCTGGGGATACTCTGTATAAATCAGGCTTTATTTNTGATGCTGTTCTCTGGCTGTGTTATTGATATGTAATTGATATTTCAGTCTCTCCTTCCCCACTGGAATGTCTCTATCAGAAGGGATCTGGCTCCTTGCTCCTGCCTAGCTCACAGATATAACCAGAACATTTAGAGACATTCAATAATATATTTTTGAATGACTAATTGAGTAGGTGTTGTATACACAGTATGAGCAAATTTGATTGGATAACCTGCTGAGCCAAACTGCCTGCCCAGTGCACACTAATGTGTGTAGGGAGGAAAGAATGAGGGTCATAGGTGGGTGTATTATCCATCATTGTGGTTGGAATGTGAAATTCCCAACAGTAACCTCGTGTGTTTAAACACTTGGTCTTCAGGAGGTGGAACCTTGCTGGAGGAAATGGGTCACTTGTGGTAAGCCTTGGGGATTTATAGCTCAGCCTCACCTTCTGTTCATGCTCTGCTTCTGGAGGGCAGATTAAAAGTGTCCAGTNTCGTGTTCCTGACACTCCATCTTCTCTGCCTACAAGAATGTCCTTCCTACCATGAAGGTCTGTATCTCTTTGTAAGCCAAAATAAACCCTTTCTCCTTTAAGTTACGTTTCTAAAGGTATTTTATCACAGCAACAGATAAACAATTAAGACATCACCTTTAGGTTCTGTTGCTCAAAATGAATAGCTACTTCTCTAGCTATCAACTAAAACATGTCTTGGTCCACTTTGGACTATAANAGAAAACCAGAGACTGGGTAATCTAAAAAGAACAGAGGTGCATTTCTCACTGTTTTGGATACTAAGAAGTTCAAGATCAAGTTGCCAGCCACTGAAGGAAGGATCCACTTCTATAATGTTGTCTTGAACCCAGAGGGAAGCTGTTTCTTTCATCAAAAGAGCCAAGAAAGAAAGTGAGACAGGGTGAGGCCATGAGAATGAATTCATTGTTTTATAGATAAACCTCTCCTGAAATAATTAAGTCATTCACACCATTAAGTCACATAATTCATTTACTTTCACCTTCATCAACTTCCACTAGACTACCTCACAAATACTGATGCATTAGGGATCATTTTCCATACATTCAAACCACAACACACCAAGAAAATTAAAGTACAAGAAATCAACCACATAACTTGGCCTAGGATTTAGTAGCCTGCTACTGGCAATAGATATATAATAATAAGGAACTCAACCTTCCATAATAGCTCCACAATTACGAGGCAAAAATGAATTGAATTGCTGGAGAAATGGCTCAGTGGTTAAGGGCACTTGCTACTGTTCCAACGCGATTTGGTTCAACTCCCAGCACTCACAGAGTGACCCANATCCATCTCTAACTCCAGTCCCAGGGGATTCAACACTCTCTTCTGGACCCTATGGGCACTGTATGCACATATTGCAAAGATNTAATCCAGGCAAACACTCATACATAAAATAAAATAAAAATAGATATAAAATACCCAAAGCAATAAAGTGAACTGACTCAGGCCACATTGGTCTAAGTGACCAAATTATTCCAAAATGAGTGCTTTATGGGAAAACTACTGCCCTACTCCCTACTCTTGCATAATTGACATTGTCAGCTAATGTAAAGCTCTACTCTCCCTGAGAGAGGACTGCTTTGGCTGGAAGCTTCAACCACTCATGTAGTGTTTACCTGGTACAAATGGTGTATTCTAAAAAAAAAAAAATGTAAACCAGTTTCACTCAAATTGTACTTTGAAATTCCTTCTTCATCCCACCTCTGCCCCAGCATCACCGTAGCACCTCTTGGACCTGCCACCATCAACTCACACTTGGACTAATGCATTTACTCCCTCACTGTTTGTCCTGTGTCTGTTCTTGTCATAGTAGCTTCAAAAATTCACTGTTCTAACCTCAGCTAGAGTGAACTCCTTAAACAAAAGGTAAAAATGCCACCATTCTGCCTAAAAACTTCTGATATTCTTGCTATGGCCCATAAGGCCCAAATAATATATGTCTGTGAGAGATCAGGTGCCACAGAGGCGTTGAATCATTGTGTTATGTTTTGCACTTTGATATCCACCCCACCTAGATTTATATGCTGAAACCTAACCCCCATTGCAAACCTACCAAGAGCAAGGTCTTTGTGAAATGATTAAGTCATGAGGGCTCCACATTCAGGTTTGGGATCTGTGCCTTGTAAAAGGGACGTGGGAAGTTACATCAACAAGGCACCATCAGCAAAGCAAAGAGAAGGTCCTCATCATACAATAGATGGACTGGCACTTTGATTTTGAATGCCAGCCTATAAAATTGTGAGCAATATATCTCTACTGCTTATAATTTACTGATTCTAAGGTATCTATTTAAAGCCAGAGGAATGAACTGAAATAACTGGCATAGTCTTTGAGCTCATCTCAACTATTTTACTCTAGGCTCCTTAGGCTCCTTGTGATACCTTCAACCCACAGAGTGTGTCTCTCCTAAGAATCCTTATGGTAATTCATTCTTCCTGGATCATTTTTGTAAGTCGTTTCTGCTTTTGGTGCTTCTGGTCACTCTGGGTTCTGCTCACCTATCCCCTTCTCAGAGAGATCATCTGACTACTTATCCACAACAGCTCCCACTCGACTGCTTTCCCTTATAATTTTTTGCATTATTTTCTTCACCACACTTACCTGTCTCTAAAATATCCTATTTCATTATTTCTAAAGTTGCTTCTTATGTATTTTGCCTTATCCAACACTTTAGCTCCAATGGTCTTAGAATCCATCCAGTGTAATGTAGGCACTTAAGAAATAGCTATTGAAAGTCTGAATACTACTTACTCAAAATGATAAATTTGTTGAATACCTATGCAAGCACATGTTGGTTATTCATTCATTTATTCAGTACTTATTCAGTACTCCTCACTGCCAGTCACACTGCTAGACACTTCAGATAGAGACAGGAGAATATGCTCTTGTCTTTAGGTCACTTGAACTTTGAAGAAGCAGACGGATTTCCCCCTGATTAGGCAAAGGTTTCAGGTAAGCAAGTTCCAGAACAGAGCTGTGAACAACAATGAAGCCCTGAAGGAGAATGAGGCAGGAAGTAGGTCTTTATATTCCATGATGAAGTAGTCATTTCTCAGAAGATGGAGCCTTTGAGTTGGGTTTTTTAAAGGATAATTATAATACAGTTACTGTGAAAAGGGCTTGGAGCGATAAGATATCAAGTTTAAAAATTAAGCTGATGTAAAATGATACAGAAAGATATATATTTTTTCTGGCTCTGTGATCTGCCCAAGTAGTCAAAGTGTGGAAAGACAGAGAAGGAAGTTCTACGGAGGGAGAAAAGACACGAATGCAGAACCTTTAATCTCTTCTAGGTGGTACTTTTTTTTTAAACTGGTCACCTAAAAACACTGAGTGTTCTGATGTTAGATGTGCCCAGATGCTGGAAGAACAGTGGTAAACAAAATGGGCCATCACCTACTCCTGGCAACTCATAGTCAAAGGAGGACAGATCTGTTTACAGCAAGCTCAGTGTCATTGAGGTGTACCTCATCCTTGTTTATCTAGAAATTGAGCCCTGTGCTGGCCAGGCTATGTCAAGTTGACATACAAACTAGAGTTATCTGAATGGACAGAACCTTAATTGAGAAAATGACCCTGTAAGATTCAGCTGTAAGACATTTTCTTAATTAGTTATAGATGGGGGAGGGCCCCGCCCATTGTGGGTGGTGCCATCCCTGGGCTAGTGGTTCTGGGTTCTATAAGAAAGCAAGCTGAACAAGCCATGGGAACCAAAGCAGTAAGCAACACCCTTCCATGACCTCTGCATCAACTCCTGCTTCCGGGTTCCTTCCTGTTTGAGTTCCTGTCCTGACTTCCTTTAATGATGAACAGCAATATATAAATGTAAGCCAAATAAACTCTTTCCTCCCCAACTTGCTTTCTGGTCATGGTGTTTCGTTGCAGCAATAGAAATCCTAACTAAGATTAAACCCCTTTGTAGTATCAGATTCCAGTGGCTCAATGCAAAGGCTTAGGAATTTGACTGAACCTAAATTTGTATGTGACCTCTGACACTAATGGAATGGGTGACATTTCCCCCTAGACAAACCTGGAGTTAGTCTATTTTCATTCAAGTCAAGACATAGGGTAAAGGAACTGATCTTCCTGACTCACAGGAATGAACTGAAATAATGACTGTAAATTGGAGAACATTCTTGTAGCAGGCAGCAGATACTCAGGGCCTACCTGCTATTTGTCCAAATATGGACCTTATCTGTTGAGCCCTCCCAATAATAATCTGAGCATTATAAATAGAAACTAATTTCTCACTCTTTGGGATGCTATGATGCCCAAACTCAGGGTCTCAACAGTTCAGCGGAGGGAGGGAGGGAGAGACCACAGACATAGCTATGCTCATTTGCAGAAAGAACCTTGTCAAGAATCAAACTTGTCCCAGCAAGGGCTCTCTGGCTCTGATCTCATTTGTTTGCTCATACCAAAGTAGGATAACCACTAGGAGTTCAACATAGGTTTCTTGCCTTCTCTGTTGCTCTCTTTTCAGTGTGTGACACACAAGTAGTTGCTTAGGATTGGTGGGGGGTGTGCTGGCTGGATTTTAAATTTATTTCCAGTTCTGAAACTTTGTGTCCTTGAACTTGACAGTATTCTTTGAACTTTTATGAATCAACCCAGCTAAGCCTCAGTCATTTCAGATAACATAGAGAAAGGTGAAGAACATATCTTCTAGTCAGCTAACTGTAGTAGGGCTTGNAGAAGGAAAGGGGGTTCTTTTTGGAAGTGTGAAATGCTCCACCTCTTCATCTGTGAAATAGGAGGAGGGGAGGCTCTTTACTATTCAACACATCTGAGCTTCTTTTAATGTATTCAACTTTGTGAGGCTGTTGAACTAACTCCAATCTTTCCCCACAGATGGCATTGCTGTCTCTGTAGAGAGAACATGGTGGGAGAGATTAGAGGGAAGGAAAGTCACACAGGGTTGAGAAATGACTTCCCACTCATCCTGTAAGGCAGTGGTGTTTCATCCATCTCTTCTTTCCCNATGTCCCAGACCCCTTGAAGTTCTCTGTCTCTAGACTACTCATCCTTTGTGCTTTCTCAAGTAGAGGGATGACCTCAGATGAGAGAGTCATAAATTATGCTGTTAATAAGTGGTACAGGGAAGTGGTAAGGAGGTGAGAGGCAGAGCACCCTCAGATAGCAGCAGGAAAAGATATGTTCTAAATAAGACCCCGGCACCACCAATGGAATGCTNTCCTTGACATCTGTATGCTGATTCCACATCTTGTGAGTCAGCCAATGCTTGTCTACAGATTTTTATCTCTTGACTTTGGGGTTGGGGTTTTATATGAAATTTCTTACTTCCTTTGATTCTTTTTATGTTTAAATTATTTCTTGAGATTATAATATAATTAAGTACATCATTTCCCTCTTTCCTTCCCTCCCTTCAATACCATCCACATACCCCTCCTTGCTCTCTTTCAAATTCATGGACTCTTCTTTTATTTACTGTTGTTTTACACACACACACACACACACACACACACACACACACATACACACTCCTAGATAT
>LZPO01044731.1:56112-67148 GCA_001675575.1 Neotoma lepida
ACGTGAATGTAAATTTATTTCACAATTTTCCTAAGATTAAAATATAACCAGTGATTCAAATAATGCAACTGATCTAAAACTGACTTGGGTTTCTTTCAAGAGGCAAAAGGCAGTAAACCTATTTTACTTACTACTGCAGTTATTTATTGCTGAGTAGGAAATAAATCCCAAAATTTAGTGCCATAAATTAACAAACTGATTATGCTCCAGAAATCAGGGGATTGGGCTTTAGACAGCATTCAGAAGGAATGGATTAGCTCTGATCTCTGTGTCAGGCACATACTGGAAAGATGCAAAGCCTAGAACTGTGACCTCCAATGGAATGCCCTCACGCATGTAGAGGTCATGCTGAGGGTGATGGCTCTTACAAACACATCCATCCCTTCCTAGTGATTGAGCTTCACTGTAGCATTGTGACTGGCTACCAGGAATAAGCACATCTAAATAACCTGTCTCACCTTCAGTGACCTCTTCTTACTAACTTCCACTGCAGACATTTTGCTCGGATTTAATGGGCTGAGAAACATGCTTTGGCTGAAAAGCATGTGGCAAGGGAGCTAGCCTAAAAATCTACCATTTCATGGGGAGTAAAACAAACAATATTCTATTGGATGAGACTTTCCATCCTGTTCTTTGTTTGTTTGGTTACTGTTTGAGTTTGGGGAAAATGTGTTTGTATCTAAGCTGAAGCAAATATAAATTTTAGGATATGTCATGGGAGGGGATTTATATTAAGCTTAGGAAGGAACCCTTGTCAAGTGTTTTACATAAACAACTTACACCTAGTAATAGTGAAGGGCATAGACAAAGTGAAGGCACCTGAAGTGCAATCCTCATCAATAATCATAAAGTAACATCAGGCAATACATCAGTCTCCTCCTCTGAATAATTATTCCAATATCTGAAATACTGTTAAGAAGTTTCAACATGTCAATGTGAATTAAATACTTGGAGTAGAGTCTTAAACACTTTAAGCACTATAATCTGACAAATCAAGACCCAAGATGAATACGTTCAAGTTGACACAACAAAAATAACAAATAACNAAAGACAGGTTTCGTATTTAAACTGATAATACTTGCTGTATGTTTTACTTTGTGCAAATCACTTTCCAGTGGTGCAATCTGGGCTTCTGATCTGGCAAAGATGTCACAAGTAGCAAATCTTACTTTCTTTGAGAAGATATATTACAGTTAACGAGTGAGCTAAGACACTTGCACTTGCACTTGCCTTGGAACGGAGCTCAGTTGTGTCCAGCTCGACCCTCTGATAAAATAAGTATGCATTCAGAAATAAGAAGGATGTGATCTATTTCTTCTCCTCTAAGGCAGTGACACAAATTTCTCCACTGGTGAATTTGCAATTAAAATAGCCTCTATCCCAGGCACAACTTCTCAGCTTTATCTGCTGTCTGCACTCTGCCCATTACATAAGCCCCGTGGAAATAAATGACATTGCCTTGTGCCCCCATTCCTACCACATCAACTGTCATTTTAAATGGCAAGAGATTAAGAAACCTCTGAGCAGTGAATTTTCTGATATTTCCAGAGTAAATAAATTGCAGCAAGAAAAAATTAACTTCCTCTATCAAAGGGGAGTTATCAGAATTCCTCNATAAATTGAGAGCAATTCCATCTATGGAGCTACACATAAACATTGTATAATGCATTTAAGATTCAAAATCCTATGGACTAATACTTGGTACAAATATTTATTGTCAAAGAAGACAGTCAGGAGTTTTGTCTGAGGGAAATCCAATATATACAAAAATGAAACTGAGGTATAAGCGTGCAAAGAGAAGAATCTCTTTTTTTTTTGAAAATTCTGTTCCAGTAGACACAAAAATGCCATAGAAAGCTGAAGGATAATATTTTCTTAAGAAAATATATATATTTCTCCCAAGTGCTCACTTTTTAAAGAAATAAATATACCTTCTGAGTTTATAACGGGTTGGATTATAATACATAATACAGTGAATAAAATACAGAATAAAACCAGAAACAATCTCTATTCTTATGGGGCATAGTCTAGTTCCAGTTGGAAGGTTAATATGTAACCAACAATTATATAAGTGGGCAAAAGCTTCTGATTTTTTAAGTCAGGCAAAAATCGACCCAAGAGAGGGGTTTGTTCTAAAGCAGTAGGTCTAGACACTAAATGAAAGTTAGCTTGAGAAATGGCCTGTGGAAGACCAAATGGCTCCAAGAGAATGAGGAATACACTGAAAGCACTAAGAATGGACGGATTTGAATATGTGCCAGAACTGGAATTACTAATGTATGTGTAGCTAAAGGCTTAGGTGAGCAACACTAACAAGCTTACACACAGCGGAAAGCTAGATTAAAGAGTGAGTATATATTTATGTAGTTTCCTTTTATTTAGTTATTTTATTATTTTTTAAAAAATACTGTGCAAGCTCTTAGATATAACTGTGGCTTTTTAGGACAATGTATGTTTAAACAAATTATTTCTCCATCTCAACTCGTTCACTCTGCAAACAGACCTGATTGTACCCTGTAATGCCCTCCCCCATCTCTCCATTACTTTTCTATTTTTGTGTGTCCTTTGACCTCACTTTCTTTCCTGACTTCTTTTCTTCTTTTGTACTTTTTTAGGCTTTGCTCATACTTAAACTTCTTTCTCTCCCTCTCCCTATCTCTCCCTCTACTCCCCGTCCACTTTGTGTGTGCATGTGAGTGTGTGTGTGTGTGTGTGTGTATGTGTGTGTGTGTTTACAGACTCAGATCAGATTATGAGAGAAAGTTTTGTCTTTCTAAGTTTGAGTCATCTTACTTAATATTATACTTTCCAGATCCAATCTTTTTTCCTGAAAACTTTGTAATTTCATTTTTCTTTATAGCTGGATAAAATCTGGTTGTGTGTATATGCCACATTTTCATCATCCGTCCATCTGTTGATGAGCATACAGGCTGCTTTCATACCTTTGCTATTGCAAATACAGTAACAGTCAACATGGATGTGCAATTGTCTTTGTGGTAGGATGTAGCATTCTTTTGGTACACGACTGGGAGTGCAGAGCTTGGTCATATGGCATTTCTATTTTTACTTTTTTCGCTCTTTTTTTAGATTTATTTATTTATTATGTATGTAGTGTTCTGCCTGCATGTGTCCTTGCAGGCCAGAAGATGGCACCAGATCTCATTACAGGTGGTTGTGAGCCACCAAGTGGTTGCGGGGAATTGAACTCAGGACCTCTGGAAGAGCAGTCAGTGCTCTTAACTGCTAAGTGATCTTTCTAGTCCTTATTTTTACATAGTTTTTTGTGAAACATTCATGCCAGTTTTCATAATGACTGTACTATTTGCATTCTCACCAGCAGTAAGTAAGGACTCCTCATGCATCCACACCAGCCTCTGTTGGCATATTTCTTGACGATAACCGTCCTAGCTGGAATAAGATAATATCTCAATGTAGTTTTACTTTTCATTTTCCTGGTGACTAGGAATGCTCAACACTTTAAAAAAAAATAAAATGCTCATTGGCTATTTGTGTTTCTTGCTTTGATAACTGCTTTGAGAACATTAGTCCTTTTGCAATTTTGATTGCAATTTTGTTCAGAGTTTGTAACTTGGGATTTTTTGATGTTTAAGTTTAGCAATGCTTTGTAAATTCTGGATGTTAATCTCCTTTCTGAAGTATAGTTGGTGAAGATTTTTCCCCATTCTCTAGGAAGTTTGAGGTTAAAGAATCTTTTTGCTTCTGTGTAGTCCCATTAGTTCAGTATAAGAGCAGTTCTTACATAATAGGAGTTCTGGTGAGAAAGTCCCTGCCTCCACCTATGTCTTTAAGTGCGTTCCTTGTGATTTTTTCACGTAGTTTTGGCATTTTGTGTTTCCAGATTTATATTTTTATATGTATGGGTGTTATGCTTATGTGCATGTCTGTGCAACATGTTCATGCATCCCCCAAAGAACCAAAAAGAAGCCATTGGATTGCATGGACCTGGAGCTAACTAGGGTTGGAAGGAACCATGGGAGTGTTGAGAATCAAGCCTAGGTCTTCTGGAAGAGCAGCCAGTACTCTTAATTGCTGAGCCATCTCTTGAGTTTTAAATCAATGTTTTTATTTCATTTTGAGTTAATTTTTATACAGAGTGAAAGAATTTGATCTAATCTCATGCTTCCATATGTGGATATCCAGTTTTGCCAGCACATATTTTTGAATGTGCTGTCTTTTTTTCCCTCACAGCCTACATTTAACACCTTTGCTAAAAATCAGGTAGTCTCAAAGTAATGTTTGTATCTTCTGTAGTTTAATCCTTCTGTTGATTTCACTTGGCCTCTAATATGATCAGTTTTGGAGAAAGTTTCATGTATCTTTAGGAAAAAATGTGCAATTTCCATCTGTTAGCTAGAATATTCTGTATATATCTGTTGAATCCAACTGACATACTGTAAAACATCTTTCCTATTTCTACTTGGGAAGCTCTATCTAAATACAAGAGTAGGTTATCAGAGTCTTCACTGTTACTATGTCAATAACTGGGTCATTTTATTCCTCTTAATATATCACACACACTTATACATGTATATATATATATATATATATATATATATGAAATTGGGGGCTCTGGTGGTCTTTGGTACATATGTGTTTACAATTGATATAACTCCTTTGAAAAAAAGCATTCTTTTATATGAGTGGTTTGCCTGCATTTCTATATGTATAATGAGTGCATACAGTTTTCATGGACATCAGATCCCCTGGAATAGGAGTCCAGGTGGTTGTGATATATAGATTCTAGGAACTGAATCCTGGTCTTGTGCCAGAGAAGTACATNTTCTTCTTGGCTACTGAGTCTTTAATGGACCATTCTGTTAATCAATATGTGGTTTTCCCCTCTATTTCTTCTGATTAGTTTTTGAAGTCTATTTTATGAGATATGTTGAAAACTAAACTTACTTGTTGATGGCTTCAATTTGCTTGGTAGTTTGATTTCCATCCTTTATTACTCAGTTTTTTTTTAATATTTTCTAGATAATTTTCTGAAGACAGCAGATAATTGGTTCTTGTTTTTTAATAAATCAGTTAATGTTTGTATTTTCTTATTGCTGAGTTGAAGTCAATTAAATTAAGGCTATTACTGAAAGGCATTTGCTATTTTGTTAGGTGATGTTCTGATTTGATGAATTATTCATGTTTTCTTTGCCTGTCTCCCTTGTTAGCTTGAGGGTTTGCTGGTTTGTTGTATTGGGCATGACTGATTCTTTCCCAGGTCTTCTATGCCTGTCTGTTCCTTTCATGGATTGTATACTTTCTTGTTCTCATGGAGGAGATTGTCTTTCTTGTTCCTCCTGTGTGCCATTCTTTTAAGGGTTTTCTACACTAATGGCTTACTTGCCATGAATTACTTTAATTTACATTTGTCTTGAGATATTATTGCTCCATCAATCTTGAAAGACAGCATTGCTAGGTATACCATTCTTTGTTCACAGTTACTTACCTTAGAACATGAAATACATAATTCAATGCTATTCCAGCTTTTAGGGGTGTTGATAAAGGTCTGAGGTTATTTTGATATCCTTGCTCTTCTATGCAGGTTGTCAGTTTTCTTGTACTTCTTTTAGTATTATTTCTTTTCTTTGAATTTTTTGGCATCTTAACTAAGGTGTCTTTAGGAAGTTTCTTTTCTGATCAAGTCTATTTGAGAATCTAAATGCCGCTTATGTTTGGATGTCTACTCCATTCTCAGATTTGCAAAATGTTTTGGTCTGATTCCATCAAATGTTCTGTCTATTCTTTGACTTTATAACAGCTCCTTCTTCTTCTCTGTGAGTTCTCAGGCTTGGCCTCTTGAATATAGCTCCAAAATCTTGTAAACATTGGTCACATTCCTTTTTTCCTCTTATTAATGTCTAAGTGTGTTATTTTTCTAACCTTTGCTCTCCAATCCTGTCTTGTCTGTCACTGTGCTTTCCAAGGTGGTTTCTATACCTATGACTCTTTCTATCATTTTAGTATTTTTTTCTTGTTTTTAATGTTTTATTTCCTTGCTGAATTTTTCCTTCATATTAGACTTTCTCCTTCAATCTGCTGTTTCATTTATTTTGGGGACTCTCTTATTGAAATCTTGTTATATTTCCATAGTTTATTTATCTTTTTGTTGATATCTTCTATACAGTCATTCATTATTTTTAAAAGTAAGGATGTAATCTCTTCCTCCTTAATTTCAGCTATTTCTGTAATTTTGGATTCCACTTTAGGGGAATTGGGTAATTGAAAATGGTTTATGGTAGATAATTGTGTCATATTCTTTGTGTTGCTTTGTAACAACTTGCCTATCAATGGGAATGGATTTGTCTTCCAGTTTTAATTTCTCCCTCTATCAACTCTGTTTTAGTTTCAGTGAGTCTTCATAGAAGATTATATGCATGCAGTTCAGCTTCATAACTAGGCCTATTGTTCCATGTGGACTGTAGACACTTAAAGGTCTTGTTTTCCATTCTTAACCACTGATGAGGCAAATTGGCCAGACAAAGTGTCCTCGTAGCACTTTCACAGAGTAGAATTGCAGGTATCTGGCCTTGGTGGACCAAAAGGATAGTGCAGGTGTCTGGCCTTGTTATATCTTAGTCCTTCAAGAGATCAATAGCACCTATGTTGCCCTAAGCTTCCTGCATGGGCACCTCCCTACTCTGATTCAAAAAACAATTAACACTTTGCATTTACTTCTACACCAGTTTTTAATGAAAGATTTTAGGCTCAGTAGACTAACTACGTATAGGTATTGAGATTCAGGTAATTAACAGAAAAAGGCTTTTTAACTGACTAACTATGTCCAGATATTATTAATCACATAAAATAGTTCACAGATTCTTTGCCTCTTCCTTAGATCTCTCATTGGTTCAGTTTCTTCCCTGTAACCCTTGTAGCTATCCTTTTAAGAGATAGCCAGAACTTTTTACAACCTACAGCTCTTGTCAGTCACCAATTAAGCTGACCAAGTTTTTGCCAAGTGTGACTCTTATCAGAATGCTTGTCCCTGAAAGTTTGCCTTGCAGTTTTTACTAACAAGTTGTTAATGAATGGATATACATATGCTTGGGAATTTGCAATGAGTAGTAGAATAGAGATGTAGTAGAATAAAGATATAGAGAAGAATAAAGATGGAAGAAACAAACAACACAATGATGAAGATTACTTAGAATGAAGAGCATTGGCCCGTGTGTGTGAAGTTATTGAAATCTTTCACTTTTCTCTTGCTCCTGGGAAGCATTTCTTGGAGGACCCTGGGTAAAGGGCTGAGGGCAGGTACCTCACCTTTATACCAAATCGCAGAAGTAACAAACTCAATGGGAAATCTTCACTTCCTGTTGTAGGTTTGATTCTCTCTCAGTATATTAGAAGGAGACCATGATGATCTGAAGCAGGAATTTACAAGGATGTGCTCCCAGGAATGCCCCCCAAAAATGACATAAGGCAAAGACTAGAGCAGATGGTGAATTGATCCTGGTGATGCAATTGAGGTCAAAGCTTCATGTACTTCTCTGGGAACTCTGAATCTGTGAGATCCTGAAGAGAGATCTCTGATTTGAGGGATGAGGGGAGAGCTGTGACTCACAGCAAACATTAACCCTTGCGTTTTGGATACCTTCTGTGAGAGAGGGAGAATGCAAAGGCTGATCACAATTCAAGAAAGGGACTCACTATAAACTGTTAACCTCAGATATCAGCATCTGCTGCATTGAAGAAGCACCTCAACATGTATCTTACATATGTACACATGTGTGTGTGTGAGTATGAGAAAGAGAGACAAAGAGAAAGGAGAGCAATGTAATGTGTGTGTGTGTGTGTGTGTGTGTGTGTGTGTGTGTGTGTATTTAGTGAGAGTAAGGTGTCTGTATGGTTCACAGATCCCTATTTGAAAGACAGCTACGCTTCCCCCTCTGTATGCCTGTTTTTGCAACACAATACAAACAATCGAAATCTTCTCGAGGGATTAAAATCTAAACAGCTTCCATACAGTAACGGTGTTTTTACTCTCACCGCTTTGTCCCACAGGGACACTCACAGCCTGCCTTAGTCAAACTCCAGCTATAACTGGAGCAGAGACGANTGTGCTTCCTACAGATTGCTATAATCCCTTTTCATCAGCATCCACTAAGATTTGCCAAACTCAGCCTCTCGTTTTAAACCTTGTGTGGGCTTCAGTTGGAAATATTAATCTTTTCAAAAGCAAACTCCATAAAGAATCAAAACTGTCTTACACGAAGATGACAGGTTTGTGAGAAACCCAAATGTTATACAGAATAGAGAGTCAATAATCTAAATTCCACTCATTATANNCAGAATGAACAAACTGAAATTATGCAAAAACTGTTCCCACTTATTAAAGACTGAAAATGCCCAGGATATACATAATTTAATTCATGAAACTTTAATCAACGTATTCTGTGTTCATGACCTAACACTAACACTAGCTGCCACTGAATTTAGTTGTTTTTGTCTCTAATGTGTAGATNCAGAATTCACTTAAAATTAATTCATCAAAATAACATTTCCAGCACCACTTTCAATATGCTTGGAGCCAGAATATTTGTCTATGAATTACTGTGGAATTTGGATAATCTCACCTAGTAGAATTCAGAGTGCCCAACACTCTAACTTTTCTCTGCAGGCCATGACAGCTGAATGCAACAAGCATTTAGAGCAATGGTTCTCAACCTGTGGGTCACTACACATTTGGGGAGTCGAAAGACCCTTTCACAGAGGTCACCTAGGACCATCAGATATTTACATTATGATTCATAACATTAGCAAAGTTACCATTATGAAGTAGCAACAAAAAGAGTTTTATGGTTGGGGGTNACCACAACATGAGGAACTGTATTAAAGGATCACAGCATTAGGAATCTTGAGAACNACTGGTTTAGAGACTGCTGTTGATAAAAGTGTGTACTCTTTATTTGGACCTGCAAATATCCAAAGCACAATGACAAGCAGAGAGAAGCTGGCCATATTGGTTTTATCTGCTTTGCTCTGAGTCGTTCTCTTCTGCAATTGCCTTGCATTGTAACAGGTCTTATCTTATAGGTAAACATCTTATGACAAGAGTCAAATCTATGCCTTAAGCATCAAGGGCTTCTTCATAGAGCCATACGCTCTCCCTGACAAATCATGAGATTAGTGATCAACTCAAAAACTGTATAAAAGTGACAGGTAAAGAACTATGCTCTTTGAGAATCCCCCCACAACCCCTTAACTATTTAACATGGATCTCATGTCAATACTCCCAAAGATTGAGTTCTGGATTCTGATCCCTTTATTCCCAATACAGCCATCCTGACTAAAGCCCCTTTCCTGTTTTTCTCCATTACTTTTAAAATCTTTATATTCNGAATTGTTTTTAATATGGTACATTGGTGTCGCCCATTGGGTTTTGATATATCAGTTTAGAGGTCCAGTGAACTGTGTGCAAGCAGCTCACACAGAAGTGCTCTCAGCCTCAGTGCAGAGGTGGAAATGAGGGAAGCTGTACTGGCCCGAGGCACAAGTTGGTGCTCACTGCAGCTGTAGCATAGTCTTTAAGGATCTAAGTGAGGAGATGTAATCTTAGGAAAAGCAACACTTGTAATTTTAGAGAGTCCTATAGAGAGACTCACCGGGAGCAGTCAGTGTGCAGGAAGCTGGAGGAGAAAGTGCCTCAGCACTAAATGGAAGGGTGTTGAGCAGGCTGATCTTGAGAGACACCATTATAACTAGTTACTATTCCTTTCCTGATTTGCCTATATAATTTTGGAGAGTGCTTATCAGCTTAGTTGACCTCTGCTGGGATTTAAGGTCTATATGAGATGGGAACTCCCCTGACTTTCTGCATTCTGAAAATATAGAAAAGTTCCTGAGTTATACAAGATTGTTAGAAGACAATAATCTATGTAATATAATCAAAGTATGAAAGTCAAGGAAAAGTAACACTGAATAATANTTTTAAAGNTTGTGTAATTGGACTCAATTGATACAATAACACATTTATTTTTCATAAAATTGAACTTATATGTTACCACACTTTATGGAGTCCTGAGATTCAACAGGATCACTATTCTAATAGCTCCATATCAGTTGTGTGTCAATAGATTTATTTATTTTACAAGCTGTGGCACATGCAATATTGNTGCAATTGAGGTAATAGAAACCCATTTTCTGAGTAGTATTTAAAANGAAAAACTGTTGACTTAGAGGGAAAATACTTCCAATAGAAAAAAAACATTAAATACAAAGAAAATTCAAAAGTCATGAAAACCAGAGAAGTAGAAATAAATCTTGTGATCTGAAAACAAGAATAAAATTAAAATTTAACCAAAGGTTACAGTCTAATGAGACAGATAAAATCCAAAGCCGTTATATCAAGACTAGAGCTTCTGATATGCCAAATGCTATATAGTCCAGTATTTCTCACCTGGGAAAATTTCTGCCTCAGGAGTATATTTGTAACTTGCTCAACACATTTAATTCTCAATGTCATGGATATCTATTGAGTACACTTCAGGGATGATGCCAAGCATCCTTTGGTGTACAACCAAGATCCATNCAACCAAGAATCATCTCACTCAAAGTGTTACAAGTGTTGAAATGAAGCAACTGTGATGAAGCCAAATTGGAATAAATTCTTCTAAAAAATCATAATCTTACCATAAATGGTTATATGTCAAATGATTATCAAGGTCCAAAATATTTTATAATAGCTCATTTAATTATCACAATAAGTTATGCATTAAGTATTATTGTTTCCATATTTCATTAATTAAACACAGTGTTCCAAAATCCACAGTGCCTCTTCTGTTCTACCTGGCAAATTTACATACTATATTCTACAAAAAATAGATATTTCTTTTGAGGGTATACTTATAAAATTAGTTCATGTTCCAAAGTTTTGCTTTTCAGCCAAAGGGTTGAAGGAAGAAAGAAAGAGGGAGGAAAGAGAGAAAGAAAGAAAGAAAGAAAGAAAGAAAGAAAGAAAGAAAGAAAGAAAGAAAGAAAGAAAGAAAGAAAGAAAGAAAGAGAATAAACATATTTGT
>LZPO01044731.1:67159-78971 GCA_001675575.1 Neotoma lepida
AAGGAAGGAAGGAAGGAAGGAAGGAAGGAAGGAAGGAAGGAAGGAAGGAAAGAAGAGGGAAGGAGGGAGAAAAGAAAGAGAAAAGGAGGTGAGAGGAAGATATGAAGGAAGGGAGGGAGGGAGGGAAGGAGAAAAGGAAGAAAAGAAGGAAGGAAAACAGTGAGAGCAAGAAAACTATAGAAGTAAGATATTTTCTTTATTTCTGTAGTGTAAACATATTATTTCTTCCTGCTATTATTTACAGAGACCTCCTATTTTCATTTTGGCCATTTGCAAACTCCAAATGCGGTTCCTCATGACCACTCTCAGTCCTCCCCNTCTCTNTCCTTGTTCTTATCTCCTTACAACTCTTTTATAATTTTAAAATTATATTGAAAAGTACTGCTCTAATTCTCTAGATCTCTCTCTCTCTCTTTCTCTCTCCCCCCCTTCTTCTTTTATTTTGTGGGGTTTGTTTGTTTGTTTTCAAGACGGTGTTTTTCTATGTAGGAGCCCTGGCTGTCCTGGAACTCACTGTGTAGCCCAGGCTGGCCTCAAACTCACAGAGATCCACCTGCTTCTGCCTCCCAAGTGCTGGGATTAAAGGCCTATGCCAGCACCGCCCGGCCAAGATTTCTTAATCTTTGTAATAAATATGCATAACATCACACTGCTTGGCAGATACTACTCTGGAAAAAAAAACAGCAAAAAAAGGAGGAAATAAGCAATCATCCTGATCAGATAGTGATGAGTTCATGTTTATTTTTGTATTATATATAAAATAAATTTAGTGCAGTTTACTTTGCCCTTTTTTATTTTGATACACAATGACTGATAATTAAATGTCAGAAAATCTGAGCAAAATTTAGAGTAAGAAGGCAATCACCGCTGCTGAGATCCTCATAACATATTGAATGGGGAAGAAAAATAATATCACGTAGTAGAATGAAAGTCAAAAAGAGAGTGAGTGTGGTAGGAGAGCTAAGTGAGGAGAGGACACACTGGAATGGGGGCTTTGAAATTCTTCTCTTGCCTGACCTTGGGCAGTGACACCACAGTGGACAACAGTTTTGCATCAGAGACAGTGGCCAAACTCTCTAGCAGTGACAAGCTGAGTAACCAACTTCTGGTGCATCCTTCGACAAAACTGCCACTCTAAACACTGCACATTGCATGAGGATCAGAAAGCTATTAGGGAGCCTGCTCTTCTCTGGCCCATTTGATGCTGAGGAAAGATAATCTGAATCTCTAAATGGTTGCTTTGATTTCTATTATGGACAGCTTTCTGGGCCCTCTCCCTAAACCTGAACTTTGGAATGCATGATAATATCTAGGGTCAAGTATTTGTATTCTCCCCAATGGTACTTAAACATGCTGAGTAGTTCTTACCCAAAGACATCAGTTTAAGGGTTAAGTAATCCCAATATATTAAAGATAACTGTCGTTTTCTGAAATTTCCCAATCCCTTTCATCCTTTCCACCCTGGTACCCACCATTTTATTTTCTGTATTTACAAGTTTGAGGTTTTTAACTATCTCACATATCTACTAGACAATGCAATGTTTGTCTTTCTGTGATTGACTTATTTTGTTTCAATTTTAAGGAATGGCTTTCAGATTCAGCTTCTTTGTGGAAATGACAGTATTTCCTCTTCTGAAATCCTAAATACCATGTCCATGTGTGTATTTATATTTTAAGTAAAATATTAATATATCATTTTACTATATATACAAGGGAAATATATTTGGTATATATATATATATAATTAGAACGGTTTTATTCATTTGTTAATGCTGTTAGGCTATTTTAATAGTGATATACAATGAATATAAGAATAAATATAACTTAATTTTAATTGGATTTCTTTTCTTTTTTTACCATATCAAAGAGATTTTCTATATTTTATTATTCTTTACTTATTCTTCGTTCATACATTACATCCCTACCACAGTTTTCCCTCCCAGGGAAACCTTCCCTTCCACTACTCCCAGGTCCCTCCACACCTCCCCTCTCCCTAGATCCACTTCTCCTCCATTTCCCTTCAGAAAAGAGNAGGCCTCCAAGAGATATTAACCAAACACAGCATCACAAGTTACAGTAAGACTGGTCAGGTCCTGAGCTCACAAGAGCTGGAGAGCTGTCCCTGACCCCCATCAGCTTCAACACTTGGGAGAGCAGGCCTTGCATCTCACCTGGGAAACACAAGGCAGAGGTGTGGTTGAGCCAGCTCTGAAGTTTTGAGCATGCTGAAGCTGTCCCCACTACTCTTCTGTCATGTGGCCCTGTGGGAGGGTGAGAACTGCCCCTCTTACCCCTAACCCCTTCCTTACAGACTGCAACAGACAAAAGAATTTGACCCTCCCTCTTACCAGCTGTAGCGCTCAGGAAATGGTCCCTGTCCCTCTCCTAGGTAGCACAGCAGAGCTGCCTGGTGGTCGGAGGTGAGGGTGACCCAGCCCCTAGGTTATAAGCAAAGGAGAGATGTCCCCATTACTCCTCAGACATGTGATTGCTTGGGGGGAGGAGAGATGCCCTCCCCTCACCTCTCACCAATCAACAGCTGAGACAAGTGGAGGAGTTAGCCCTGGGGTCACAAGAGCAGGCTGTCCCTACCCCTCACCAGCTGCAGCACTAGGAAGAGTGGCTCTTGTACCTCACCTGAGCAACACAATAAAGCTGGCCCTAAAGGTATAGGTGTGAGAGAGTTGACCTTGAGGACATGAAAGCAGGTGAACCTGTTCCACCCTTTGCTCATTGCTGCAAGAGGTAAATTACCCAGGGCAATGCTGGAGAACTCCCCCTGGTGGTAAGGACAGGAGAGAACAGGTTGGCAGACCCACCCTACAGCTGCCCAGGCCCAGAACCAGGGTTATCACTTGGCCTGCCCCAACATCCACCCCATCTTTGATGTGCTGGAGCATGTGAAGGGACCTGACCCCGTAGACCCAAAGTTGCAGGATCTCCATAACACAGGGCAACAACAGGATATCTAAGAAAAGTCCTAGTGAGGGCCCAACATTGATAGTGTAGTAGAAACCAGAGGTCTCAAAACAGACCAAAGACTCTTTGCAATGACCACTTACAAATAAAGATATATGGACAAAGGGGGTTACTACATGACTCATTGTGTCATACTACAGCATCCATGACAGGATTTTTAATTTTTCCTTTTTCCCCTTTTATCTCTTAAATTTTGGGTTTTTTTTGGGGGGGGTAGGTACAGGGGCAGAGGGTAGATGCAAAGGGATGGGGAAATGAATGGGACCAAGAAACATGATGCAAAAGATTCATAGAATAAATAAATAAATAAAAGACCAGGCACAACCCTCATACCAAGGCTGGACAAGGAAACCCAGTAGGAGGGAAAGGGTCCCAAGAGCAGACAAAAGTGTCAGAGATACCCCCATTCTCACTGTTAGGAGTCCCACAAGAATATCAAGTTACATAACCATAACACACATGCAGAGGAACTAGCTCAGACCCATACAGGCTCCATGATTGTCTCTTGAGTCTTTGTGAGTCCCTATGAGCCTTGNTTAGTGGATTCCACAGGCCATGTTTTCCTCTACCATGGTGTCCTCTACCCCTCTGGCTCCCATAATCCTTCCTCCCTGTCTTCATTGGGATTTCCTGAGCTCTGCCTAAGGTTTGGCTGTGGATCTTTGCATCTGTTCCCATCAGTTCCTAGGTGAAGCCTCTCTGATGACTTATTGGTCTAGGCACCCAACTGTGAGTATAGCAGAATATCATTAGGAATCATTTTATTTACTTTTTTTCAGTCGTGTTTAGTTCTATCCTAGGTCTCACAGCTATCCAACCACTGGTTCATGTGCATCCAGGCAGTGAGAGACATGGTGGGCTCTCTCTCTCATGTCATAGGCCTCAAGTTGGAAGAGTGTTTTTACCCGGAAGTGGAGTTCCTAGATGATATGGAATCTCTAATCTTCAAAGGGACTGTAAACTGCTTTATAAATAACACTATGCAAACAAGATTTTTGGAATCAATGAATAAATGCATTTAGTACTAAACAATAAAAATTCTCAAAATGACAAGCACAGACATCCATAAAGTAAAACAGAAAAAGAAAGATGTCAAATAGGAGTTATCCATGTCACAATTGAAAACAAGAACAAAGAAACATGAAATAATAGAAGGAAATTTGATGATCAGTTTGCCAAGANCACAAAAGCAAAATAAAAGGCAAATGAACTGAAAATAAAGTTTAGGACAGGACTGAAACAAAGAAATCAATGTAGAGGTATAGGCAATATGTGCATGATCAGTGTTCTGGAAGAACAAAAAGAAATAGAAACACACAGAGAGGCTTCCCAACATACGTCAGTAAGGACATTCAACAANAGTGACCAAAGGATCAAGTATTAGAAAAGGTTAAAAGGCTAATTTAGGATGAAATCGCTCACAGAATGGCAATCATTTCATGTTTAGAAAACATGGCATACACTTTACAGAATTAAAATGGAATAAATATTCCCAGAAAAGCATAAGTTATCTGTCTGTATAGTAGTTAGACTCAGGCTGACATAAGGATTCTCTGCAGAAACATCTGATATTTAGAAAAAAAAATGATATTGAGTAATAATTTTAAAGTACTTAATGAAAAATCAATTTGAACCTTGAATGATGATCAAGCAGATATTAATTTTTGTGGTAAACATATAAAGGCTCAGAAATTTTTTTTCCAACCCAAATGGAGTAAGAGGACTCTTTAGAAGACAAAGCAAATGAATGAACCCAGGAAGTTTCCAGGGGATGCAGAGAATGATCGTGGAGCTTTATAATGTACATTTCTGTTGCAACAATCAAGTAACTATATGCTAGTCAGATTTCCATGACTACATCAAACTCCCAAGCACAAGTTAAAAATAGGAAAGGTCAGTTTTAACTCACACTTTTGGAAGTTTCAGTCCATGGTCAGTTTGTCCTTTCTCTTGGACTCTCAGAAATATAATTTTATTATAAAATAATGTGAGTGTCATTCTTTACATTTCCCCACTTCTAGACTCAGGTATATCCACTTCTCTGATGTACATATTTAAGAGGCTTTTTAAAGCTCCCCCATTCCCTTGATACTGGAGAAGTTATTTTAAACACAAAGGAACCAGGCTGGAGACAGAGTTTTAGAAAGAGAATGACTCACTGCAGATTTTCCTAATCCAGAATCCAAAGCAAAGCTTTAGCTTTCTACCCCACATCAGATTCCATCTACNTTATGTTGGGTTACAAACTTCTACAATAAACTGACTTCTTTGATTCTTGTTACAGTTCTCCTCTCTGTGCGTTCAAGTGAGAGTAAGAAACTTTCCCTGAAGGTTGTAAGCCACAATTACAAGAAGACCTGTTAGAAGTTGGGGGAAATATTGTGAAAAGAACATACAGATGAATCAGTTATAAAACATTAGATGTTACCCTAGTNTGCTAATTTTAGAAGGATTTTGTCTACTTAGTTACTAAAAGCAAGACTAAAACCCATGGATCCATGGCATCCACTCAATTCAAAATGAAAAATCTTANATGGTGTTTTCTAAAATTGCACGTATGTAGAGAGGTTGGATCTGGCTCCCAGGTAAGCATGTTATAAATATCATACGTAGGATAGAGATGAGCAATGTTTTTACTTTTTGTAAGTATATTAAACCAGTATTTCAAAGTTATAGTACTGCCTGCATAGCTAATGCAATATTTAATACTGTTATTTAATGACTTAGTAATGTACTCNTCTTAAATGTAGAGCTGTACTAAAAGGTTATTCTTTGCCAATATTTTACAANCTGTTACTANAATTCTACCCGGGGATAAAAAGGATCAGCTAGANCTGACTGTTCACTGAGGCATTCAACACAGCTTCAAGCTGCAACTGGTGATGTTACAAATCTACAAATGAGATGCATGGGTAACTAGAACNTAATTGAAGATATTAACAAAGTAGAAGCATTCATCCTACATATTAATTACAGAATTGATCCCCTCCTCCTCTTGCCCTTTACCGTATGGCACTTTTGNTATATGTCACTGGTGTGGAGGACTACACGATGAAATAAGTCCAAAAATATGATCATAATCCCTTACTGTTCTGCAGAGGACCTCAGAGAAAGCAATAGCATTTATACATCTAAAATGATTAACATGAATGCTGAAAACTTCACACGCGATGAAACATTGAAATAAGTTGCTGAAACATTGATTCAGACACAGTTAGAGTAATGGGATTCTGTGACATAATTTGATAAATGTCTCCTTCTTTGACACAACAGCACTGTCTAGCCCAGAGAGGCTTTGCCTTTAGTCCCAGCTTTCATGGGCCTGATATGTATATGTCGACCATAACTCTGGTGTGCAGTTAACAAAATTTTCAACCATGTGTAAAAATGCAGTTAAATAATTCAGTTTTTAAAATCCCCAGAATATTGCAGAGTAAAATCAATGGCTGGGCTCCAGATGTTAATGATAATTCTAAAATGGAAAATATTTCCCTCTTATTGCAAGATATATTAGCATCGAAGGCAGTAATAAGTCACATAACTAGCACAAATGAAACATTAAATCAACTTATCATCAAGTTGTATATACTTTCTCTAAGAGAAACTATTTATCAAGTGAGGAGAAATATTTAAGTATCATTTTTTACTATAGACATTCCACAATTTCACAAGAGAAAAATAAATTTCAATGGAATAAAATAACATTTTCTTAAATTTTTATTTTCAATTAGCACAAAACATTCATCCTCAGAATAGTATCCTCCAACTAATATGCAGCTTCAGTTTCGACACTGTGGACATAGCAAAATAATTTTGTTTTATCAGAAATTATCTGTGATTAAATGAGAAGAGAAATTTCCCTTGATTAAGATAACTAGTGATTATTTCTATTCCACAACCATACATGCCAGTCAATGAAAAAGATAAAATACTACTGTATTTCAGCGTCTGTATCTATAAAACAGAGACTGTAGAACATTGCTTAACAATGGACTTCATTACCTTATTCGATAGTNCCTACTTACTAGAGAGATTACATTTATTTAGTAGACTCTATTTCTTAGTATTATCAATATGGGACAAACATTGTTCTTCAGAAAGGAGTTTCTTACTTACAGNATAACTTTGAAGTCATCATTGTCCTCTCTTCCAAGAAACAGGGTGGGGAAGCATCTTCCTGTAATAACCCAAAGGAACCAGAAGTTACCNTCAGTGCATTTCTTCTACATGGGACAAGAAGCATATCCTACTCTCACATCCTTAACAGTAAGAGACATTGATATTCCCATGAGTCATTGTTTTTCATGTCATCATTGTCCTAAGGAACAAGGTATAGCTTAGTATCCACCGACTGACTTGTGAGATACAGTCCATATGAGGCTGTTGAAAACCTTCTGGAAAGTTCTCTAAACAGCTTATCAGAGCAGAAAAGGGAGAATGGTGTGAGCACAGCTTTTTCCTAGCAATTTACTTTATCCTGGCAGCCATGGACCTTTTATATGGATGACTACCATTGTCCCATAACATCATTAATTCTTTAGTGATAAATAGTTGAGAGTAATCAGTGATTATAACTTGGAAATTTAAAAAATCCTTAAAATGATAGAATATTTTTAAAAACTGGAACAATTGCTACACACACAAAAAGGAAGGAATAGATCATTATCTCTGGTGTCTGCCTGCTTCGGCTCTTGCACACTGAATATGCATGTTTCAGTGAAGTCTAGGAATTCGGTACACACTGTTGAATTGTGTCTTCCACCCTGAAAGATTTGGATACCCACCACTCTCAAGTGCTTTATTATCTCACTTTCTTTTCTTTTTTTTTATTCTTCTCTCATACATTACATTCCAACTGCAGTTTCCCCTCCTTCCTCCCCTCCCATCCACTCTCCCATAGATGCACTCCTTCTCCATTTCCCATTTGAAAAAAAAGAAAAAAGCAGTCCTCCCAGGGATATCCACCAAACATGGCCTAACAAGATACAATAAGACTAGAAACAAACCCTCATGTCAAGGCTGGACAAGGGTAGGAGGAAAAGGGTCCCAAGAGCAGGCAAAAGAGTCAGAGACATGCCCTGCTCCCACTGTTAGGAGTCCCACAAGACCAAGCTACACAACCATAACATATAAGCAGAGGGCCTAGGTCAGCCCCATGCCCTGATTGTTGGTTCAGTCTCTGTGAGCCCCTATGAATCCTACTTAGTTGATTCCNTGGGTCATGCTCTCATGATATCCTCAACCTCTCTAACTCCCACAATTCTTTCTCCCCTCTACTGTGGGGATCCCCTGGCACTGCCTAGTGTTTGGCTGTGGGCCTCTGCATCTGCTCCTATCAGTGGCTGGATGACAGCCCTCTGATGGGTTAGGCACCAATCTGTAGCCAGAAGATTTCTCAGGTCCCACGTTTCTCTGGTCCCACCCAGCCCTGTGGTCCTACAGCTGCTTATAAAATAATCATTCAGAGGCTTATATTAATTACCAATTATATGGCCTATGCCAGGCTTTGTCCCATCCAGCCCCACAGCCGCTCAGACCCAAGTAAACACATGGAGGCTTCTATTACTTACAAACTGTATGGCNNATNAGCTCAGTCTTCTTGCTAGCTAGCTCTTATAACTTATTTCTATTAATTTTTATTAATCTATAAGTTGCCACATGGCTGTGGCATCACCAGTCTGCTGGCATCTTGTTGTTCCTTTGGCGGTGGCTGGTGTCTCTCTCACCTCTGTCTTTCTTCTTCCTGTCTCTCTCTTGGATTTTCTGCCTGCCTCTAAGCTGCCTTGACATAGACCAATGCAGCTTCATTTATCAATCAATCANACAGCTGCTTATAAAATAATCATTCAGAGGCTTATATTAATTACCAATTATATGGCCTATGCCAGGCTTTGTCCCATCCAGCCCCACAGCCGCTCAGACCCAAGTAAACACATGGAGGCTTCTATTACTTACAAACTGTATGGCNNATNAGCTCAGTCTTCTTGCTAGCTAGCTCTTATAACTTATTTCTATTAATTTTTATTAATCTATAAGTTGCCACATGGCTGTGGCATCACCAGTCTGCTGGCATCTTGTTGTTCCTTTGGCGGTGGCTGGTGTCTCTCTCACCTCTGTCTTTCTTCTTCCTGTCTCTCTCTTGGATTTTCTGCCTGCCTCTAAGCTGCCTTGACATAGACCAATGCAGCTTCATTTATCAATCAATCANAGCCACACATATTCACGGCATAAGGAAAGACATCCCACAGCACCAATCTGTGAGTCTAGCTGAATATTAGGAATCAGTTCCTTGACTTGTTTTTGTTTTTGTTTTTTGGGGGGGTTGTTTGTTTGTTTGTTTTTGCCAGTCAGGTTGGCCTCTATCCTGGGTCTCTGGGCTGTCCTGCCTCTTATTCCTGGACATCCATGCAGTGTCAGGCATGGGCTCCCTCTCATGGTGTGAGCTTCAAGTTGGACTAGTTATTGGGTGGACACTCCTNCAAGTTCTGCATCCCCGTTACTCCAGCACATCTTTTGCAGGCAGGACCAACTGTAGGTCAAAGGTTTTGTGGCTGGATTGATGTCCCCAGTCCCACTGCTAGGAGCCTTGCCTGGTTTTAGAAGGTGACCAGTTCAGGCTCCTTATCCCCCATTCCTAGAAGACTTTGCTAGGGTTACTCTCATAGATTCCAGGGAGTGCATTCCCACTGCACTAGGAATCTACATCACCCAAATGGACCCTAATTTTAGTCCTCTCTCCGAGTATTCTCTCACTATGTTCCTCCACCAGCTTCGTGATCCTTCCTGTTCCTATATCCACCTGCCCCAGTTCACCCACAAAATACTCTATTTCCCCTTCCCAGGAAGATCCATATGTCCTCCTAGAGCCCTCTTTGTTACTTAGCCTCTCTGAGTCTGTGGATTATAGCATGACTGTCCTATACTTAACAGCTAATGTCTACTTATGAGTAAGTAGTATACTGTGTTTTTCATTCTTGGTCTGGGTTACCTCACTCAGGGTGATCTTTTCTAGTTCCATCCATTTGCCTGCAAATTTCATGATGTCATTGTTTTTTACAGCTGANTAATACTCCACTGTNTAAATGTACCANNNTNTCTNTTCTATTCTTCAGTTGAGGAACATCTAGGTTATTTCCAGGTTCTGCATATTATGAATAAAGCTGCTATGAACATAGTTGAGCAAGTGTCCTTGTGGAAGGACAGAGTGATCTGGGGTAAAATACCAAGAGTGGTATAGCTGGATTTTGATGTAGATCAATTCCCATTTTTCTAAGGAACTTCCATATTGGTTTCCATAGTGATTGTAGGAGTTTGCATTCCCACCAGCAATAGAGGAGTGTTCCCCTTGCTCCACATCCTCGTCATCATGAGCTGTAACTTGTGTTTTGATCTCGGCCCTTCTGATAGGTGTAAGATGGAATCTCAAAGTAGTTTTGATCTGTATTTCCCTGATGGCTAAGGATGGTGAGCTTTTCTTTAAGTGTTTCTCAGTCATTTGAGATTCCTCTGTTGATAATTTTCTGTTTAGATCTGTCCCCATTTTTAATTGGATTATTTGGTTTTTTGATGTCTAATTTATTGAGTTCTTTATATATTTTGGATATTGGCCCTNTGTCAGATGTGAAGTTTGTGAANGTCTTTTCCCATTCCAAAGCCTGNTGCTTTGTCCTAATGATGGTGTCCTTTGCNTTGCAGAAGCTTCTTAAGAAACTTATTGCCTGTGCTATCAGTGTTCTATTCAGGAGGTTGTGTANTGTGCCAATGAGTTCAAGGTTTTTCCCCATTTTCTTTTATANTATGTTNAGTGTATCTGGTTTTGTCTTGAGGTCTTTGATTCCCTTGGACTTGAGTTTCNAGTGGGATGATAGATATGTATCAATTTGTNTTANCTTCCAANAATTCTCACTGGAACATTTCAACCTCCTTNTCACTGNTGCGCAANGTAATCCTGACTGCAGTTCATCTTACCAGAAAAATGTTATTTCTACTTNACCTCTCTAGATTGTTTATTTGATGTACTCCAAACACATAAACCTGACACATAATAACTCAAATATATCTCATGAATCAATGAATTAAGTGATAGAGATACCTANGTGACTCAAAAATACTCGTGGAAGACAGCTAACTTGAGCTAGTGGGTGCTCACAGATTCTGGACTGACAGCTGGGGAGCCTGCATGGGACTGAACTAGGCCTTCTGAATGTGAGTGACAGTTATGTGGCTTGATCTGTTTGTGGGGCTCTGGCAATGGGACCACAACCTATCTCAGGTATATGAACTGGCATTTTAGAGCCCATTCTTTATGGTGGGATGCTTTACTCAGCCTTGATGCAGGAGGGAGGGGCTTGGTCCTGCCCCAACTTGGTATGCCAGCTGGTGTTGACTACCCAACACCCTTACCCCCTATGAGGAGTGAATGGGGGTGGGGGAGAATAGGAGAAAGAAAGGGAGGGGGAACAGTGATTGGTATGTAAAAATGAAAAAAATTACATAAAAAATACATAAAAAAGATGGAAAACATCTTAAAATAAATCACAATATGTAAGAGTATTTGGAATGTTTCTATGGATTGTGTTGCGATAACCACGTGCTCCATTGACTGCTGNAGACCTTGTGAGGGTCCCTGGTTGCTAAGATTCAGCAAGCACTTTTAGTTGACTTTTAGCTTAGCTGTGCCTCACCTTCATTTCCCTGAAGTGAGTCATTCAAATTATAATACCATGTATCTGTCATCTAAAATACCCTAGAGGGATATACCACATTTCTGAGAGTTCTTTAACATCATATTTGTAATCATTTGGCTGTAGGAATTTTTCAAAATTTTAGTTAG
>LZPO01044731.1:84141-97555 GCA_001675575.1 Neotoma lepida
AAAAATGGAAATAAATAGAGAACACAGGAAGACTGCAGCAAAATTCATTGAATAAAACATTGGTTCATTAGGGTCATAAAACTGCACAAAAGCTCCAGTCAGAAAAACTATAGTCATGTTATTTCTTTGTCCCACGACACTCCAAAAGCATCAATACCAGGTGCATAGACTACAAGACAGCAGTTAATACATCTGCTGGTTAAAAATATTAACCATGGGATCTCTTAACAACTTTCTTTGGGCCATCTATAGNGGGTTTTCAGTGTTTCGACTTCCTGTTTAGGACAAGTATTGTTATAATTCTGAAGTACAAGTAGAGTATGCCTAGTTATATTTGAATCCCAGATGAAAATCATACATTTTAATATAAAAATATGCCAGGCATGGTGGAGCACACCGTTAATTCCAGCACTCAGGAGGCACAGAAAGGTGGATCTCTGTGAGTTTCATGGCCAGCCTGGTCAACTGAGAGTTCCAGGACAAACTCCAAAGCCACAAAGAAAAACCCTGCCTCGAAAAACAAACAAACAAACAAAGTGTAAATATACCCTGCACAACATTAGGGAATAATTATACTAAAATACTGACTCAAAGTTCCAATCTTAACAAACACCCTGTGTTAATCTGCCTGTCCTTCCCAAGATATAGCTGATTCCTGCTACATTCTTATGCGTCTCTAGATATCTGAGGAATACTGATAAATATAAACATCGTCTCAAACTATAGGTCAGCTTTACTCATTTTCACTGCCCATCTCCTACCCTCAGAAACTCTGGACCTTCCTCATGATGTCACATATAGAACTCATTTTCANTGATTTATAGCCCTATAAATTTACACCAGAAGAGAAACAACAATGATCATCAGTAGAAGCAACATGTAAAAGATAGTAAACTCTATCCAAAATAATAATCTATTTTTATAATATATAATAATATATCCAATATATATAATAATAATCCAAATGACTTGTTAGTTGGTTGTGATAGCCAAGATAACTTTTCTCTGATTCATAGTATACTTACAATGAACATATTTAATTTAATATATTAAATTTGTCAAAATTAATTCCTGGGCTCTATATTTGACTTCCNTGCTATATTTTGAAACTCTGAAGTCAACTAAGATAAAAGCATTCCTCATGAAATACAGATTGCTATAGCATTATATATTATTAAATATTNCCAAGCAACCTTCAAATTCAATAGTAGAGCTATAATAATTTCATCATATGGTTCTGTCATGATATGTTAAGCAGTTATTTAAAAATGTATGTCCAAATAACACATATAGGCATGATGAGATTCTACCCTATTTACAAGAGATCAAGGGCCTCACCTCTTTCTTGTTTGGTAATAGAAGGAGAGTAGGATGTATATATGAAAAAATTGACAGAATGATCGTAACTTTGTAAAAAACAAAAGCTATGGAATATATAGTTGTAAACACACAGACACACACACACACACACACATATATATATATATATATACACACACACACACACAAACTTTCTCTATATAGACACATATACATATGTATATACCAAAAGAATTGTTTTCTTTTTCCAAAATGTTTGTTATGCAAGCATTTTTGTATACTAAGAACAGAGTTAGAAATGGTTTAATATATTGGGTCAAAATTTTTCAACTTAAAGGCACTTTTGTTTCATATCCTCCTGATTACACAGCCAGCATTTAGTCACTGCTATATCACAGCCTAGAGCAGTGATTCTCAACCTTCCTAATGTTGTAACCCTTTAATACAGTTCCTCATGTTATGGTGACCTCCCCAACTACAAAATTATTTTCATTGCTACTTCATAACTGTAATTGTGCTACCATTATGAATCATAATGTAGATATCTGTGTTTTCTGNTGGTCTTAGGCAACCCCTGTGAAAGTGTCATTTGAATCCCAAAGAGGTTGTTCCCCACCCCCAGGTTGAGNACTGCTCTCTAGGGAATGGACTTTGAGGAACTATAGATATTCTGGTCTTGTACTTCTATGTATTACAGTCTTTGTCTCCAACTAAACGAAACAAGTTTCCTATCAGTATATGCAGACAGAAGTGTGGCAAGCTAAGTTGTTATCTTGGAAGAAGGGTAGAGTCTTATCTCATTTTCTCAACTTTTAGTATCGGGACTTATTAGTGTACATAAGCATATTCCACACCTTTGCACAACAGTAATAGCCCAAAATTTCTAATAGAGCCTGATATTTATTTCCTTAAACAATGTGAAGTTCTACAAATAGCTGGTGTTTCCCTCTTTAGTCTATCTCCTAGCCCTGAATCAACATTGAAGAAGACCTTAAGACATTAGTCTTATAGCTGAGAGAACTCAAAAATAACTGATAGAAACATGCCAAGGTTGTGGCTGATACATGCATGTCACATGCCATTGACNAAAATAAGTTTCAGTAACAAATATAATACTAATGTGATATAAGTGTATTTATTCAGTATAGTGAGTCACATGTCAATATGTGGTGATGAATATTCCCTTTGCAAAAAGAATGTACATTTGGAAAGAATAATTAAAAACTAAGATGACTGAAGGCAGAAGTATGTAATGACAGCTCTCCTCAGGCTGACAGAGAATCACCACAGCTCTGAGGTCAACATGGGCTACATAGTGTGTTCCAAGCTAGTCTATGCTATGGAGTGTGACCACTGTCACAAAGAAAAGAAAGGAAGAGAGAGAGAGAGAAAGAGACAGACAGAGAGAGACAGAGGGAGGGATGGAGGGAGAGAGGAAATAACACAAACTATCCTTTTATTTTATCAGACAGTAGGTCAAAATAAACATTCATAAACATAACCATTTTATGGAAAAATTGCAAGAAAAATACAGTCCATAATAATAAGAGTTNTTTTCCCATTCAGTTTCCACTTTTCATAGTCTGTGTATTACAAGGATTCTTTAAATGCACAGGCACTTTTAAACTTTATGGTATAAATGTTGCTTAAACAGTGTCATCCTCTTCTACATTTCAAGTTGTTTCTGATTAGAATTAATATCCAGAACTTTACATTTCATTGACCATCCAGAATCATTTTCACGAAAGGTAAATATTGCTTCTTCCTTTGAATCAATAAATCATGATCCACTCCTGAGTAGAAGTCAATATCTACTTTATTGTTTCTCAAGACTCCAAATGGGAACTTTGATAAATGTCTTTAAGTTCTTTTCAAGTTACTGATGGGATGTTCTTTAACAATAAGCAGAGCTGCTGAAAGTTGGGCAATTAATCATAGGACAGATCCTCATATCTTGAAAATAAATGGACCAATATGTAGTAAAGAGATGAATGGTTCCATTCTGTTCTTCAATCATATATTAATGCATNTGAAAAAGAAAATTAATCCATTTAAATGTTTTTGTAACTCTAAGATCTCACCTTCTAATGATTTCCTGAAATCTAATAGAAAGAACTTATTAAATACTTTCTTTACTTTTCTCTTTTTTTGATTAATATAGTATCGAGAGTTTCATTATGGTGATATAGAACTAGATGAAAATAAACATTTATAATATGCTCATAATATCTTCTATTTTAAAAGTGTCCATCAAAGAACAAAGAAAACACAGATTTATAAGTGGATTTATATGTATATTTACATATACACATAAGAACATACAAAGACAATTTCAGACAGATAGAACTTCTTTTACACAGAGCAGTATAACAAAATAACAGCTTACAGACATCAGACTAAAATTATTAAATAATTGTGAAGCCTATAGTGATTATTTTATTTATCCTTTCATAAGTTATTATTATACTTTTAAAGCATTAAGATTTGCTTTGGGGAGAATGAATGAAACCATCTTAATTGAAATTCCCTTAATAGAGAAATTGTGATACTATTGATTATTGGAAGGCATAGAATTTGTTTTTCATAGGAAACTCTTTTAAAACTCAATGTTGTTTTTACCTAGCAGAATTTTCTAACTAAATGTGCTAATTAAATGTTTAAAACTACTTGTGCAGGTTTTTAAATTTCTACTTAGTTTCTTTCCCATTTTTCCTGCTGCAGCTAACTCTTATCTTCAGGAGTATAGGAAAACCACTGAATGTAGGAATTAGAAGACCAATTACATGAGATTGTATGTCGCTGGCAACCAGAATGATCATGTCACACTGAAANCGTGTATCCTTTAGTGTATGCTTGTAATACAAGACCCAAATCAAGTCACAGCTCAGGTTACTATTGTTGCATTTCTCTGTCTGGATCTTTCCTATTCTCATAGGTAACTCTTACAGAGCCTTCTGAATCTAGCTTAAATATACAAATAAAGCTTTTCTGGATCCTTGGGAATAACGAATTCACTTCATAACATATGGCAAGTGCCATTTGCACATATATTTATGTGTTTGCTTAGCCTCTGGATGAGGGTCTATTCATCAAGCATTTTTCATGATTATTATAATTAACAGTACACTCATAGTTGACTCATCTGCCTAGTTCATTGAAAATAAAAGCTGCATGTAACTGTACATTTGTCTTTTAATCAAAAGTGTTTAATTCTTTGTAACACAAGGAGCTGTCAGCAAATGGTTGCAAACAGGGATGCAAANGTGAGTAACAGGGATGTTGTTAGTTTCTTTTCTTTTTAATTTTTCTTAATTAAAAATAGATTATTCTCGGCTGGGCAGTGGTGGCGCACGCCTTTAATCCCAGCACTTGGGAGGCAGAGGCAGGCGGATCTCTGTGAGTTCGAGGCCAGCCTGGGCTACCGAGTGAGTTCCAGGAAAGGCACAAAGCTACACAGAGAAACCCTGTCTTGAAAAACAAAAGAAAAAAAAATAGATTATTCTCTCACTCAATACNTTTCAACCACAGTTCCCCTCCCTCCATTCCTCTCAGCTTTCCCCAACTCCCTTTTGCCCCAGATCCACTTGCCTTCTGTTTCCCTTCAGAAAAGAGCAGGCCTCCAAGAGACAACAACCAAACACAATAAAACAAGGGAAAAGCCCTCTTATTGAGGTTGGACAAGAAAACCCATTAGGAGGAAAGGAGTCCAAAAAGCCAGCAAAGAAATCAGAGACACACCTGTTTCCACTGTTGGGAGTCCCACAAAAACACCAAGTTAACAGCTACAGCATATATGCCAAGGACCAGCTGCAGACCCATGTAGGCCCCATGTTTGCTGNTACAGTCTCTGTGAGCCTTTATGAGCTCTACTTAGTTAAATTGGTGGGCCATGTTCTCCTGGTATCCTCCATCCCCTCTGACTCCTACAATTTTTCCTTCCTGTCTTACGGTTTCAATTGCTGTAAAGAGACACCATGACTACTGCAACTCTTGTAAAGGAAAACATTTAATGGGGTAGCTTACAATTTCAAGGGTTTAGTCCGTTATCATCCTGATGAGACATGGTGACATGCAGGCAGACATGGTGCTGGAGAGGGAGTTGAGAGTCCTACATCTTGAACTGCAGTCAACAGGAAGTGAACTGAGACACTGAGTGTGGCTTCAACATATATGAGACCTCAAAGCCCACCCCCCAAAATAGCATGCTTCCTCCAACAAGACCATACACACTCCAACAAAGCCACAAAGCCTCCTAATAGTGCCACTCCCAATGAGCTTATAGGGGCCACTGCATTTAAATTACCACACTTCCCCTCTTCTCAGTTTCCCAAACTTTAATCTGAGGGGAGGTACCCAACGGAGACCTCCAATTTAGATTCTTTCTCCCCATAATGTCTAGCTAGGGAATCTCTGTACCAGCTCCCATCTACTGCTGTAGAAAGTCTCTCTGTTGATGACTGGACAAGGCACTGATCTATGAGTATAGTAGAATAGCATTAGGAATCATTTCATTGTTTCTGGTTTGTGGGGGTAGGCAGCCCTGTTTGCTTCCACCCTAGGTCTCTTGGCTATCCAGTCTCTGGTTCCTGGTCATCCAGACAGTGTAGGTCATAGGCTTCCTCTTGTGGAGTTGGCCTCAAGTTAAACCACACATTGGTTGGCCACTCTCAAAAGCTCTGTGCCATCGTTGCCCCAACACATCTTGTAAGCAGGACAGATTAGAGGTGGAAACAAGCTGCCTATAATAATGCTACATGCCTATAACCTCAGCACTGAAAAGGCAGAGGCAGAAGGGTGATTGGGCCTGCCTGGGCTGTGTTTTAAAATCAGGCCNGAACAAAATAAATAGAAAGATAGATGTAGAGATAAATAAATAAAACGTATGAACAAAAAAACCCCTCATACTATCTGAAATTGATTCCTAAGTCTGTTACTCATTAGNCCAGAACTTCTTTTAAAGGTTTTTATTTTTATTTATTATGTATACAGTGTTCTGCCTGCATATACATCTGCACCAGAAGAGGACATCAGATCTCATCATAGATAGCTGTGAGCCACCATGTGGTTGCTGGAAATTGGACTTAGGACCTCTGGAAGGGCAGTTAGTGCTCTTAACCTCTAAGCNANCTCTCCAGCCCTAGCCCAGAACTTCTAACCAGTTTAAATCTTTCTGTACTTAGTTCTACTTCTACAAAGAGTTCAAATTTCAATTAGAGCTTCTTAAAGATTACAAGCTAACCTGTATCTTCACNAGGGTTTCTATTGCTGCATTGAATCACTGTGACCAAAAAGCAAGTTGNGGAGAAAGGGGTTTATTTGACTTACAATTCTACTTGGCTGTTCATTATTGAAGGAAGTCAGGACAGGAACTCAAACAGGGCAGGATCTTGGAGGCAAGAGATGATGCAGAGACCATGGAGGAATGCTGCTTGCTGACCTGTTCACCCTGCTTTCTTATGGAACCCAGGACCAGCAGCCTAGGGATGGCACCACCCATCATGGACTGGGCCCTCCTCCACCCATCACTAATTGAGAAAATGCCTTACAGCTGGATCTCATGGAGGCATTTCCTCAACTGAGGCTCCTTCCTCTCTGATGACTCCAGCTTGTGTCAAGTTGACACAAAACCAGACAGTACANTCTGTAAAACACCTCAATCAGTGCATGTGTGAAAGTAGTTTACGTTATACTGTATGAATACATTTATTACTGTTACTTTAAACTTTAAACAAACTAAAAGCATAAGGTCAACAAAATCATATCAAACCAATTGAAATGTGAGACACAAATTCTAATTTCTGAGACACCATGTGGACTTGTTAATTCAATATTTAAACTAGTTTTTATTTCTTCCTGACACACTTATCAAGTTTGGAATATTTTTGCAGCTGAAAATACATAATTTATTAGTTAATTTTACAGCTATTTCTTATACACATGTGCACCAATCTTTACCACATTGAGGATACAAATTAGAACAAGAGAGATTAAGTTCATTATTTAATGGATCTTATATTTTCATAGGAGAACAGAGTCCACAGGAGAAACCAAATACTAGGCCAGGCTTGGTGCCACAAACCACCACTCAGAAAGCTGAAGCCAGAGGGTCATAAGTTTGAGAACAGCCTAACTAAGGTATATAGCAAGAGCTTATCTATTAAAAAGTAATTTAGTTTCAATTTAACAATACATAATAAATACCAGAGAGGGGGTGATGCTAGGCAAGTGATTAAAGCCATGTAACAAGACCAGGGTCTCCTGGGGGATCTTGGGAGAGGGGCCCCCAAAGTTTGANATTTCTGAGAAAGAAAAGGATATTGAAAGTGACANTTAATGAAATCAAAGACNTGTGATGAAAAGGACTCATTTTGTTGAGGGCAACAGAAATGTATTCTGAGAAGAGATAACGGTTTCTGTAAAGANTCAGGGGAGAACTAATTTANCATGTGAAATATTCAAAACTATTCCAAACTTTGAGGAATATAGGAAGCAGGGAGAGGGAGGCTGNATCAACTTAAGACCTGGATGTTTAGCAGATGCCCACATGTAATGGACGTTAAGACTCTAAAGATTCTGATAAGTCACTTTAAATAAAGACAATGGAAGAATTACATTATCNTCCTTAGGACTGGCATGACTTGGTTTAACTTTTAGGCCATCATTTATGTCGTGAGAAGAATAAAGAGAATGCAAAAAATAAGAGNCAAGAAATTCAAAAAAACAAAACAAAACTGACTATTCTCGTGGTCTTGCCAAGAAATCATAGTGGCCAAGCAGAGTAGTGAGTGAGTCAGGCTGACCCTCTTCTTACAGGATTACCAGACATATCAGAAAATCAGAAGTTTAAAAAAGAAAATGTAGGCCAGTTCTGAAGAATTATAAAGTTCAGATATTATACTCAGAGACTCAAGTAGAGAAACCAAGCCCCAAGCCAGCCTTCAAAGACTGTGTCATCAGCAAGAGATAAGAAGTCATACAAAACAAAACAAAATTAAATAAAACAAAAAAAAATCATTAAAATCAAGCTCACTGAGTCAAGGGTGTTATCAGCACACTATTCTGTTCCAAAACTCCCAGGTGATAAGAGAAAGAGTACTGATGATTGGAGAAAACTNAGTGTGTAAAACGGTCACTGAAACGACCTACATTTCTCTACCTTTGGTCATTGGCATATATACACATATACTTCATTGGCATAGTGAAAATCACCCCCCCCCCATGAAAGATTTAAAATGACAATGACAAGAGGCACGGTACTCTGGACTGGGCATAGGCATGGTATTCTGGGCATATGCAAGGCTCAGTGAGGAAAGTGATTATCTCCTAAGTGTGAGAAGCTGAGTTGAGATCCCTAGCACTGACTTAAAGCAGGATCAGATGCACAGCTGTGAGCTCAGCATGGGCGTGGTGTGGTGAGGGTGAAGGCAGAGAGACAGGCAGAGAGCCCTGGACCTCACTGAGTAGTCCTATCTCAAAATACAATGAGGAATGAGGCCAAGGAAAACACTCATTTCTGGTCTCCATATGCAAATCCCGAGAGAGAGAGAAAGAGAGGGGAGGGGGAAGGGAGGGAGAGAGGAAGTAAAGGAGAGAAAGGGAGAGTGAAGAACGGAGGGAAAGAGAAATGAAAATGAATTTTTACTTANCTAAAACCCCATCCCTGTGTGCATCCCTACCAAGAAACCTGGACCCTGNCCAGATAGTAGATGTCACAAAATTTGTAACCTTTGGTCCGTGGCTCACAGGCAAACCACTTGGGATTTTCTCTCCCCACTTGCTGGCTTCCCTTATAATCAAGTGTAAATAAAGAGAGCCTTTCCTGTACCGAGATGCTCTCATCTGCTTGTTCTCTGAGAGAAGATAAAATGCATGGGGACAGTAGCAACAGGGATGGTGAGAAGCTCAGAGATAGAAAAGTAGCCTATACTTTTTTTTTTTTGGTTTTTCGAGACAGGGTTTGTCCGTGTAGCTTTGGTGCCTTTCCTGGAACTCACTCGGTAGCCCAGGCTGGCCTTGAACGCACAGAGATCCGCCTGCCTCTGCCTCCCGAGTGCTGGGATTAAAGGCATGCGCCACCACCGCCTGGCTAGTAGCCTATACTTTATTGGCACAGTGAAAATCACAACCCGAGGTAGAAACTTAAGATGANAACTAGACACAGTTTCACACTGGAAGTGTGTCTGTGAAGTTATTCACGGGTAATACGTTAAAGGTGAATAAAAGAGAGTAATGAGGCTAAACTCCTGATCTTGGCATCTTAAGACTAAGAGAACNGAATTCTGGAATGAGCTGAAACTGGAAAATACAGACATGAGAGTAAGATACAGGATTAACTCCCTGATTTGGGTGTCCCAAGAACAGGAATGTGATGCTGACATTTCGGTTCCCAAATGGAGTTAAAAATAATGCTATTAATATTTAATCTATTCCAAATCTTAGCTCTAATTTCCTACAGAATGTTGATCTGCCGTTGGTACCTACAAGAGTTAGTGTAGTAACAGCTATTGCCCCTCTTTTGTAANTCAAGTACATTATATCAAAGTTGCTATACATCAATTTCAGATATTTTTTTCATGCTGGCATTTTTATCAATACTTATCTGGCAACTAAACCTTTCCAGATATGAGGACAAAATAGATAACTCTAAAGTTACCTGTGACAGGTGCTATATTGAATTGATTAATGAGCTTATCCTACTTTTCAGTTCGCTAGCAGCTTCCCATTCATCACTGTGGATTGCCATTAAGATTACTAAAAAATTCTGAAGAATGTTTATGTGTAAGTTCACCGACCAACTCTCTTCCTGCAGGTGCATACTTGGAAACACAACTTTGCTCTACTGAGAAACCGCCNAATTTAATTTTCATGTATTCTCAGAATGAGATAATATGATAGCTAACTCGCATTTCCTCACTAGAGTTCCAAATAAAGATGTACTTTCTCCAGATCTGGAAATAAGAAAATGGCCCTTTCCAATGTAATTTAAATTGCTGGTCTGAGCAAAAGTAAGACTGGCATTTGAGATAATAAAATTCTAACTCCATNTATTATTCATTTGCCAATTATTACTATTGTCTGTACATTCTTGAAGAAGAAATATGGGAAGATGAGAGAAAATTGGGAAGAAGATAGAATTTTGATATAGGAAATTAAAGAAAGAGAAAAGGTTGAGAGTTGCACAGAAATAGAGATTTTCACGATGAGTTATGTTATGGAAGGGTTTGGAAACATGGTATCTGGATGTTTATGAAGACTAGAGAGGTAGTTTGAGAGTCATGTTAAGAAATGACACATAGAACAAAATGATNTATTTTAATCACTTCCTCTTTCCTCTCCTCTCTCCAAACATTCCCATGTACCCTTCCTTGTTCTCTTTCAAAATTCAAGCCCAATTTCCCCACTAATTGTTGTTATTATTATTTGAAGCATAAGAAGACTATTACTGAAAAGCACAACCAACTAAATCCACAGCTGTGATGCCCAGTCCGACCTGATACATGTACAACACAACTCCAACACCTAAGCCTACAGGATGTTTAAAGAAGACTGGGCAGGAAAATTGTTAGAGGCAGAAGATCAGGGAGTTTGCTTTGAGATTTTGACTCCTAAGAATACCCATAGCTATACCCATAAAGTCTCACCAATATGACTGGCTAAACATGAGCTGACCAAGGATATGGATGACACCAACGGACATGCTAAGGTCGACGGGGGAAAGCTCCTGAGGCTTCAACCTTATACAAAGAACTATACACACCTATGAAATGCTTAGAGTGGGAGAAATATTTCCCCCATGGAAGAGTACACTAATTAGTTATCCTATACTAGATGTTCAGCCCTGAAAACATGTATACAAGTAACATCATATAGACACAGCAGGTTATATTTATATATTTAAGAATGTATATCTATTTATATAATATGTATAGAATGATATTTTATCTTTAAAATTATCTTTGGTATTTCTTAAACTTCACAATAAAATTATATGTAAATATAAATGAATTGGGTGGCTTTAAATACAGTAGGATATTTTCTTAAGTGCACCATTTTGNCTCACCTGCTCAACTTATTTGCCAATATCTGCTTGAAAAACAATGATGGAATTTGCCAATGTGAGAAGAAGCAACATGAATTGCATTTTAGAGATATGTAGTTAGACCTCATGTTTGACTGTAAAAATAAAAAAAGATGATATTTATAACTGTGTTGGACAGTTATATTTGTTTAAAACTTACTGTTTTTATTTTTCTTGTTACATCTGTTTTGAGTGCAGTTCAACCCACTCTAGTCTTAAAAGTGCCTGTTTCTTCAGACTCTAAAGCAGTGGTACTAAACCTTCTTAATGCTACGACCCTTTAATACAATTTCTCATGCTGTGGTGACCCCTGACCATAAAATTATTTTGTTGCTACTTCATAACTAAAACTTTGCTATTATGAATTGTAATAAAATATCTGATATGCGTCCCNTGCAGGATTGCAACCTACGGGTTGCTGATTTAGAGAGTTACCCCTCTCACGAAGAGGGCTGCTTCAGAAACGAAATCTGTTTGCTTCAGGAAAACAGAGGTGGGGCCAGCAGGGAGTATAGCAGCTAGGGGTTTCTAAGTAATAGCACTAACACCACAGTGGAACTCAAACTGTTTAATTTTGGGCAACTGAATGGCTAGTTGCCAGCAAGCAATCGTCATTTTTCCTGACATCCCATTTATGACTCCATTCTTATCTGCCACCACTGTGAATTGATAATTGCTAACAAAGTATCGAGGTACATTTGCCAGATTTAAACNGATTTCATGGCACACTACTGCAGTTCCATGCCCTTTCTTCAAAAGCTAAATGAGTGCTAGCTCCACAGTATAGCACAAGGCACCAGAAGGCAATGTTTGATTGGCTGAACTACNGTTAGTGAAGAGTGTCATTCTACTCTCAGATACTTCTGCTTCAAAGAGGAAGCTAGTCTGCAGTGAGACTGAAATAAAGGACTTTTATTGGGCAATTTCCAACCAGAGCTTCAGCAAGTCACACAGTTCTTGAGTATAGTGCAGACTGACAATAAACAGCCTGATTTTAGGTAGGTCACATATACAACCCATTCTTCTCCCACTTTCTTAATTTATAACATGAGTTGTTAGGACTTTAATCTTCCTGGGTACCGACTTCTGGCTGCTCAGAACTAAATGTTCAAGAATCCTGAAGAGAATCAGTAAGGCCAGGGATTGAGAAGTTATCTACAGTCCACAGAAAATAAAATACAAGGGGCTATATNAGTTGGAAAATTCTAAGAGTTAAATGTGCATAGAAAAGCCATCATCCAATTATATACACATAAAACCTGAGCATCAAGGGCCAATGAAAACTGCTTGGGACAACTTAACAGAACTGGTTTCCTGATTTGCTTTTCTCTTAGGCAGTATCCTTTCNNTGTTCATTATTTTAGGGTTCATCAGAGCCACAAATTGAAGTCTTATTACTTGCATACATTACTCTCAAGTTGACTTTGATGATAAGCTGGGGCATCTCCTGCCATTATCATTGCCAGGAAAGAAAAAGGTCAAATTCCTTCCTCCACCCATCCCCAGNGAAGAAACACAAAATAGAGCTGCTCACAGTCAGCTAGNCAAATGCATCCCCGCTGGTCCCTGATGGTCCCTGACCACGGCTCACCAGATGTTGGANAATATGTACAAAGAGATTGTTCCATTTTGCTTTTTCTTTAACCTTGGAAATGTAACTATAGACCAGGCCTGGTAAGTAGCTCCAGTTTGCACCAGTAAAATCATAACATGCCTTCCACACAAATATCCTCTTANAAAGGACTACCAACTTCTCAGCTGAAATAGAAACTATACAAATTTTCAGTGGTTTGCTATCTTTTCACAATCTTTGCTGTAGTCTAGTTTAAAGTGTTCTATTCAAGTCACTATTCTACTTGTAACCATTAGTAGAAATATCAGTGATTAGCAACAGTAACTTGATTTTTCTCAGTGAAATCACAGAAGATAAATATTCAGCATATGCCTGAGATTAAAAGAAAAGAAAAAATGTCTCTCTAGGAATAGAAGAGATAAATGCAAGTTGTTGGAGATTTA
>LZPO01044732.1:29289-43880 GCA_001675575.1 Neotoma lepida
AAAAAAAAGCCTTAAAGTTCTACAAAATAGCCTCAGGAGGCTGCTTGGACAGTAAACTTCTCTTACAAAACATTTTGATGAGTCTGTCTCTTATACACATCTAAAAAAAAGCCTTAAAGTTCTACAAAATAGCCTCAGGAGGCTGCTTGGACAGTAAACTTCTCTTACAAAACATTTTGATGAGTCCTGTGTAAATGAATCAAGTNTATTAAGGCCAATTTTTTTCTTGACAAACATGAGCTCAATAAAAAAGGATAAATGATGGAAGAAGGGAGAGATAGTCTTGGAGGAAGAAGCTATGAGTTTTGCTGATCACACATATCTACTCTAATTTTTTGGGGGGTTGGGGTGTTTTTGGATACATGAGTGCAACTACTACTAGAGTCTCTCAGCACTTTCATTGATCCAGCAGAGAATCTGGAGATAATAGATTTAATTGCTCTTCCATATTTTCCCAAATCAACTTGAATATCATCACAGCATGTCACAATTCCACGTGGCAGATAATGCTTCCCATATTTGTGCCTCCTGTATTTTTTTCACAGAATANTNTCGNTGATTCTTGCTTAGTCATTATAGATATAANCACCTGTAGAATTGAGGAAAAGGGACTGAAGATGGGAAAAGACCTTCTAGGGAAAAGNTGAAAATGAGTTTTAAGGCCACAGATGATTTAACAATGAGTAGAAGCACAATGAAGTTAATAGGAGAAGAATGATTCTGAGTATGGTGCATCTGTATGATCCCCTCAGGGAACTCAAATACTCTGGGATCACAGAAATGAAGTGCAAGGGGAAATTTTAGAAAATACATGAAGCAGAGATGATGGTACTTTGAGACCNNGAGTTAAGCATAGAAAGACTATGATGTGAAAACAAAAAAGAAAATGATAGTTTTAAACACTATGCTTGTGATAAGGAGTTCANAATGAAAGGTTAAGTGATGCTGTGGTATTNAAGGAAAATGTCAAAGAAGGTATGGGAAAAAATAGCCATAGAAACTGAGATGGAATAATAAGACAAGATGATTAAATGCAAAGGAAATTTCCATTGAAATCAATAACAGCTATACACACAGGGAACAATAAAAATCCTCACAATAAGAAGACTCTGGAAAACAGAGTCTCAGTCTCACAGAAGAACAAGTCCCATTTCCACCATTACCTATCTGCTATGTTTGCAGAGGTGACTAACTTAATTGCTATTAGTTTCCCCAACTGCCAACTTGGAATACAAATATAATTCACAAGGTTGTTCCAATGATGACTAACTGGTTTCATACATGCTTTTAAAAGACTTCCTCGGATATAACAAATATTGTATTTCTAGTGAAATGCAAAAAAAAAATAAGATCATCTATCTCTTCATGCACATTCTCTAAAGCCTTATCTTTGGATACACAGGAATTTAAGCATGCTAAATGCATGCTATCCTACAAACATCCACTCCCATCGCTTTTAATTAACCTTTGAAATGACACCAAATGATAAACACTATCACTCCCATTTTGNAGATGAGAACACTATAGCATGGAAAGTTTACAAACTTGTTCAGTCACAGAGCAAGGAAGTGATGAAAAGGAACTACACATGTGAAGCCCTGTGTTCTTAACATCTCAGTATGAGCTTTGTGCAAAGTCATGTTTCCTTGCATTTGAATAGAAATGTTTATATGTTAAAGAAGAAACTTGGGAACAAGATGGAGTATATGGTGCATTTCCTCACCTTGTGTTGATGAGTGAGTTGATGAATCACTATCCTTGGGAAGTACTTGATGCTATGGAGAGTAGAGAAGTGAAAATCTAGAATACATAGCTATGTCCTTAGTTATTCTATTACTATCCTAAATGGTGGAGATGCTGGGTAATCACAAATCNATGGACATCTCCTTGAAACAAGTAANTTAATNGAACAGTCCATAATCACGACTCTTTCTTAACCACCAAACTAAGTCATGAAAGAAAATCATCCCTTTACAATATTATTAACATTACATGGTCAAAAGAATAGTACCTCTGTGTACTGGATGGTTTTGTGTGTCAACTTGACACAAACTAGAGTCATTAGAGGAAGGCGTCTCAGCCCAGAAAATGTCTCCTTGAGATCCAGCTGTAAGGCATATTCTCATTTATTGATCAGTGGGGGGTGGCAATTTATAGGGGGGTACCATTCCTGGGCTGGTGGTCTTGGGTCCTATAAGAAGGTGAGCTGAGGAAGCCATGGAAAGCAAGCCAGTAAGCAGCTCTCCTCCATGTCCTCTGTATCAGCTCCTGCCTCCAGAATCCTGCCATTTGATTTCCTATTCTGTCTTCCTTCAGTGATGAACAGCAACGCTGAAATGTAACCCAAATAAATCCTTTCCTCCCCAACCTATTTTTTGGTCATGGTGTTTTGTAGCAGCAATAGAAACCTTAACTAAGAAACTCTCACATTCTATTGCATAAACATGTGATGAGGCAAATCAATTTTGTGTCTTATCTCCTTCCAGCATGTCTACTTGAGCATGACTCAAACATCATTTTAAGTCATTTTTGGCATGAACTATTGTTGTTTCCAAGGAAGAGGAGAGAGCAGCTTGATGAACATAGGGCAAGGGCACCTCAGAACTTTCTAACCTCAAGTCTCAGGTTCTCTGGGTCCTTCTCATGTCCTCCCATGGGTCCATGAGAACTGCCAGCATGATGATTGCAGATCAAAGGCAAGCTAAAGTGATTTAGAGAACTGTAGTTACCACCTGATGGCAAACTCACAACAACTATGAGTAGCTCCACGTTTGGAGACATCAATGGCATTTANGCTTTGAGTTTGTTCTCCCCAAGAAGGTCTACTAGAACCTAAGTTAAGATGAAAAGAAAAATGGAGGCAGAATCACCATGTGAATGGTGAATTTCTGAGAAGTGAGGGCNAAATGACATCATGTTATGGTTTGGCTNCAGTTGTAACAGAGAAGAATGGTGGAAAAATTGAGTGATCTCATGGCACACAGATGCCTCNGCATGATGACCGNGGAAGAACTTAAACCTTGAAAGTGAGTGCCATGTTCATTTGCGAGTGGCTTTTCCTTTTAAGAAAAGAACAACATCCATCATATTAAATAAATGTTACTAAATTGGATTTTACTAGGTTTCAGTCTTGTCTGCATTTAATTAGTAAACGTGTTTATATTTCATAACGTGAATAATTTGCATGCATAAGAAGTTGTAAGTAGATTTAGATTTCTGCATATTTTAGCAATAGTCTAATAAAAATCATTTTTTAAAAAGTGGTGTTAAAAAACATTAGTCTCTTATAAAAGAGATATAGCTATTACTCAGGTCTGGAAAAAACTAAAACTAAGGAAATTAATCTGGGCTTTGAAGAAAGAATTTCATGAAAACCTCCAATCCTTTGCATCTACAGATATGTCTGTGAGGGTGTGCAGCCTCGCTGTTCTAAGCTTAAGTTTTCTCCAATTCTTATTCATTTTTTAACATGTTAGAAATGTTCAAAGTACTGAAATCTATCTAGTAACTTTTTGTGTTTCAGGCCATCCTCTGTGGAAGAAATATGTANAAGTACAAAAATTGAAATGCTGAGAAATTGTGTAATGTGTTTAGTTACATACATTAGTAGGAAAAAACAATATTCCCAACAAAGAAATGTAAAGAAAAGTTGTACCAAAGTCCAGCTTGCTTAAACTGATTGAAATTGGTTACAAGTATATTCCCTGGGAGCCCACAGGACACTCTGGCCAGNGGAGCAGATAGGCTAAAGGCAGATAATCACCCCTCCCTCTTCTTCTCCAAATCCAATAATCTCATCCCCAGCTCTGAAGCAGACCATCTGCTGTAACCTGCCCTTCCTCTCCGGCCCCACCTCCAGTGGATCACAAAAATCTTCCTGTCTAAACTTCCCCCCACTCATCCCTTTCTTCCAGCCCTCAACTCCAGATGACATTCCCTGGGAATCCACAGGCCACTCCAGGCAGGAAAGCAGCCAGTCTGTGAGTTTTTACTCTCCTCTAAATCAAATCCTCCAGTTCAGCTTTGTAGNAGACCACTTGCTGTAGCCTCTTCCCCCTCTCTGCCCCAATCTCCAGTGTATCACACAGATCTTCCTCTCCAACCTTCCTCCTCACATATCCTGTTATTCCAGCCCCCAAATCCANCAGGCAGTCCCTGGGACCCCGGCAGCCAAGCCTGTTAGAGAAGGCAAGTAGGCCACCAGAGCTGGTAGGCAAGCTTCAGATCTTCACTCTTCCTCCTCTCTCCAAAACCAATCTCCCAGTCCATCTCCTCTCCTCATGCTCTGCTTCTATTCCCCTGAGACTAAGCAGATCCTTATGGAACACTCTGCTCTCCTTCCTCCTATAGATTTCCTCTGACCTCACTCTAGCTCATCTCCATTTGCAATCGACAACTGGACCTAGAAACACATTTTACCCAGAACATGCAGTGACCACACTAAGCAAGATCCAAAAAAAATTCCTATCAGACAATACACAGCTACCATATACTCCAAAGAAGCGGAGAGGCCAACACACACACACACAGTCATGCACACACACACACACACACACACACACCCAACAAAGACAAGACCAGATATCAGCACCTAGAATTACAAAAAATCCAGATTCTTAGAGGCCAGCATAAAAACATAATAACTGCAAGAAGAATATGACTCCACTAGGGCTCAGCAACCCTACCGCAATGGGTTCTGAGAATGGAAACATAGCTGGAGTGCAAGTGAAAGATCTTAAAATAGCATTTATGANTAAGATAGAAGTTCCTGGAGAAGAAANAAGGAAACCCCTGAACAAAAACTCTGAAACACAAAGAGTGGTATGAAATGATTAAACAATTCAAGACTGCAAAGTGGAAATAGAATCAACAAAGAAAACNCAAACTGAGAGAAATCTGGAAATGAAAAATTTAGGAACTTGAACATGAACCTCACAGGCAAGCTTCGCCAACAGAATACAAGAGACAGAAGAGAAAATCTCAGGCACTGAAGATATGATAGAAGAAATGGATACCTCAGACAAGGAAAATGTTAAATCTAAAAAAAAAAATTCTTGGGAGAAAAGATTGATAAAATCTAGATTAATCGTAAGAATAATAAGAATAGAAGAAAGAGAAGAACTACAGGTCAAAGACACAGAAAATATTTGAACAAAATAATGGAAGAAAATCTCCCTAACCTATAGAAGGAAATGTATATCAAGGTATAAAATGCATACAAAACAGCAAATAAACTGGACCAGAAAAGAAAATCCCCACATCACATAATAATCAAAACACTAAGCATACAGAACAAATAAAGAATATGAAAAGTTTCAAGGGAAAAAGATCAAGTAACATATAAAGGCAGACCTATTAGAATAATACCTGACTTCTCAATGGAGACTCTAAAAGCCAAGAAGGCCTGGACAGATATTGTTAGAATCTATGAGACCACAGATGGTAGCCCAGACTACTACACACAACAACACTTCCTATCAAANTAAATGAAGAAAATGAGACATTCCATGATAAAAATCAAATTGAGCAATATCTATCTATAAATCCAGCCCTATAGAAGGCTTTAGAATAAACACTCCAACCTAAAGAGGTTAACCACACCCAAGAAATAATACCAGACCAGCAAGTCAAAAAAGAACACACACACACACACACACACACACACACACACTACAACAGAATAACAGATATCTACAAACAATGTTCATTAATATATTTCAACACCAATTATCTCAATTCCCAAATAAAAAGACATAGACTAACAGAATGAATGGGAAAGCCGAGTATAAAATATAAAATAATGGAAAAAGATATTCCAAGCAAATGGGCATAAAATGTAAGTTGTTCTACCCATTTTAATTTCTGAAAAAATAGACTTCAAAGTGAAACTAGTCAAGATATGGGGAAGACCACTACATATTCATCAAAGAAAAAAATACACCAAGAGGATATTGCAATTCTTAACATTAATACCCCAAACACAGGGTACCCCAAGGTTGTAAAAGAAACACTTCAATAGCTTCAATCACATACTGGCCCTTACACATTGTTAGTGGGAGACTTTACTACCCCACTCTTGTCTATAGTCAGGTCATCCAGACAAAACTAAACAGAAATACNGGAGCTAACTGAAATTATAAACCAAATGGACCTAACAGACATTTACAGAATATTTCACCCAAACACAAAAGAAAATACCTTCCTCTCAGAACCTTATGGAAGTCAGTCACAAAGCAACTAACAACAGATGCAAGAAAATTGAAATAACAACCTGGGTGCTGTCTGACCACCATGGATTAAAGCTGGATATCAACAACAGAAACAATAAAAGCTTATAAACTCATGGACACTGAACAACTCACTACTGAATGAAAAACAGACANTATAGACATTAAAATCTTTCTAAAATTGAATGAAAATGAATATAGAACATACCCAAACTTATAGAACACAATGAAGGCATTTCTAAGATGCAATCTCATAGTACATTAGTGTTATAAAAAGTGCCTGCCTTAAAAAATGGAGAGAAACAGCAACAACAAAGAAATACATATAATCAGTGAAAAAATGTTGGTACTTTGAGAAAAATCAATAAAATTGACAAACCAAGTTGACTAAAAGGCAGAGAGAGAAGCTCCAAATTAACAAAACTAGAGATGAAAAAGGAGATATAACACACATTGAAAAAGTCCAGAGGGCATGAGGATATAATTTAAAACACTGTACACTTCCAAATTGGAAAACCTAAAAGTAATGGATAAGTTTCTTGATACATACCACTTAACCAAAGCTAAATAAAGATTAGATAAGCAATTTAAGCACACCTATATCCTTTTGTGAAATAGAATCCCCAAATAAGAGTCTCCCCAACAAAAAAGTCCAGGGTCAGGTGGTTTAGCACAGAATTTTACCAGACTTTCAAAGAAGAGTTAATGCCAATACTCCTCAAATTATTCCACAAAATAGAAACAGAAGGAACATTTCCTAATTTATTTTATGAGGCTTCTGTAACCCTGATACCAAAACCACACAAAGACATAACTAAGAAAGAAAATTATAGACCAATTTCCCTAATGAACATAGATGCAAAATTTCTCAATAAAATACTTACCAACTTAATCCTAGAGCACATCATAAAGATCATTCACCTTGGTCAAGTAGGCTTCACCCCAGAGAGGCAAGGGTTATTTAACACATGTAAATTGAAAAATGTAATCCACCATATAAACAAACTAAAAGAGTAAAACCACATGATTATCTCATAGATACAGAAAAAGCCCTTGACAAAAATCCAACACCCATCCTAATAAAAGTCCTAGAGAGATTAAGAATAAAAGGGACATACTTCAACATAACAAAGACAAGTTGCATAAACTCATAGCCAACATTAACTCAAATGGAGGGAAATTCAAAGCAATTCCACTAAAATCAGGAACAAGACAAGGTCATCCACTCTCTCAACACCTATTCAGTATAGCACTTGCCATCTTACCTAGAGGAACCGAAGGAGCTTCAGAAGATATAGATTTGAAAGTAAGTAGTTAAAGTGCCTTTATTTGCAGATGGTATGATAGCATACATAAGGGACCCTACAATTTTCACCAAGAAACTTTTAAAGCTGACAAGTATTTTCACCAAAGTAGTTATAAAATTAATTCACAAAGTAGATATAAAATTAATTCACAAAACTCAGTAGCCCTCCTATATACAAATGACAAATGGACTGAGAAAGAAAGCAGAGAAACAATTTATTTCACAAGTCTCAAGTCATATAAAATATCTTGGGGGTAATTCTAATCAAGCAAGTGAAAGACTTGTACAATATAAACTATGAGATATTGAAGAAAGAATTTGAAAAAGATATCAGTTCTCCCATTCTCATGGATTGGTAGGATTAATATAATAAAAATGGCCATCCTACCAAAAGCAATCTACAGATTCTATGCAATCACCATCAAAATCCCAACACAATTCTTCACAGATTTTGAAAGAACAATTTTCAGGTTTATGGAAACAAACAAAAACCTAGGATAGCTAAAAACAATTCTGAATCATAAAAGAACTGCTGGAGATATCACCATACCTGACCTCAAAATGTAAAAAGAAATATAATAATAAAACCAGCACAGGTATTGACACAAAACAAACATGTTGGTCAATAAAACTGACTTGAAGACCCAGACATAAATCCACACACCTGTGAACACACCTATGATTTTTGACAAGGTAGTCAGACACACTGTAAAAAGACAGCATCTTCACTAGTGGTGCTGGATGATGTACAAGTATCCAAATGGAACCACACTTATCACCCTATACAAAAACCAACTCTAAATAGATCAAAGACCTCAACATAAAACCAGATCAAATGAACCTGATAAAAGAGAAAGTGAGTAATAGCCTTGAATTCATTGGCACAGGAAAAGACTTCCTGAACAGAATACTGTTACTACAGGCACTGTGCTAAACAATTATTAAATGAGACCTCCCAAAACTGAAAAGCTTCTGTATGGCAAAGGACATGGTAATTCAGGCAAAGTGGCAGCCTGGAGAATGAGAAAAGATTTTTACCGATGCCACATCTGATAGAATGCTAGTATCCAAAATATATAAAGAACTAAAAAACTAGATATCAAGAAAACAAATAACTTAGTTAAAATATGTATCTAAACAGAATTCTCAAAAGAAGGAACTCAAATGACTGAGAAACACTGAAAGAAATGTTCAACATCCTTAGCCCTCAGGGAAATGCAAATCAAAACTACTTTGAGATTTTATCCTACACCTGTCAGGCTGGCTAAGATGAATAAAACAAATGACAGCTCATGCTTACAAGGATGTGGAATAAGGGGAACACTCATCCATTGCTGGTGGGAGTGCAAACTTGCACAGACACTGTGGGAATCAGTGAGGAGGTTACTCAGGAAAACAGGAATCAAGTTACCTCAAGATCTAGCTACACCACTCTTTGGTTTGTACCCAAAATATGATTTATCTTACCACAGAGACACTGTCTCACTCATTGTTACTCTATTTATAATATCTAGAAATTGGAAACTACCTAGATGTCCCTCAACAGATGAGTGGATAAAATGGGGTACATTTACACAATTGAACAATAATCAACTGTTAAAATGAAGCCACAAAATTCAAAAGTAAATGGATGGAGCTATAAAAAATTCTAAGTAAGGTAGCCTAAACACAGAAAGACAAATATGATGAGCATTTGCTTATATGTGGATACTAGCTGTTAAGTAAATGATAACAAAGCTACAATCTATAGAGCCACAGTGTTTAGGTAGAGAGTAAGAACCTGGTTTGGAGTTGGGGGTTCAGTAGATATCCCTGCTACATGAAAATAAATAGTTATTTATGTATGAAGAGGGGACTGGAATGAAATGACAAAATGGCTAGAAAGAGTGAAGAGGGGGATGAGGCAGGAAAAATGGGGAGAGATAGCTAAAATGAAGGACCATTTGGGGGGTAGTACAGAAACCTAATACAGTAGAAATTTCCTAATGTACATAAATATATGAAGACGATCTAAAAGAAATTGCCAAATAATGGAGGAGACAGAGCCTGAACTGGGCATCTCTTGTCATCCAATGAAGCTTTCAATGTAGGTAATGGTTTATATTTAATTGAGTTGTTGGACAAAGGGGTCCCCTGAGAGCCATCAAACCATCCAGGCTGTTGCCAAGACTGTAGGTGGCTTTCCACAAACTGATAGCAAGGCCAAATTGCTGAAGACATAACCCATTGAACATGGAATCAACACAACATGAACNAACACAACCCACTGAACATGGAGAAGTGAAACTGGTNCCTATGTAGATACTTCACTGCTATATTCTAACATCTTTGGTACAGAAAGTTACTCTATAGGCTACCAAAGGAGACACATAAACACCACCCCAACCATAAACCTTTTGATCTGCATTAAACTGTCCTGCCTGTAAGATATATAGTGCAATAGTGGCACAAAGATTGTGAATGCAATCAATAAATATGTGATTTGACTTAAACTTCACTTTGGGAGACTAAGAACCTGAGTCTTAATAGCCCAGGCACATAAGGTAAAATCAAATACTACTGTTACCAAAAAAAAAAGCAATAAAATGACTCCAAATGAGAATCTATATTCAGTGATCAGTGCTTTGTTCAACCATTATCGGAGAAGCTTCCTCCCCTGCAGCATATGGGAACAAATACAGACCCACAATCAGACATTATGCAGAGTGAGAGACCTTGGCACACTCAGCTCTAAATGGGATGTCTCCATCAAACTTGTCGCCTCAGGGCTCAGGGAATCCTATAGAAGCAGAAACAGTGTAAGAGCCAGAGGGAGTGGAGGACATATGGAAAACAAGGCCCTTTAAATCAACAGAACTGATGCACATATGAACTCACAGAGAATGAGGCAGCATGCATAGGTGCTGTATGGGTCTGCACTAGATGGTGTGCTAGAGCTGGAAGGACGTGTNGACACAGGCTCCCATCACTAACCTAAGATGTATGCAATTGACAACCACTTGCAAAAGAAAATTTAGTTTTATCCAAGTGAGTCTTATTGACAAAAACAAATTACTCTTAAGAGCAGGCAGCATGCCAGCATTAGATGGCCAAGAGAAAGCAAACTCAATGGCACTTTTGGACATTCCTTGATTCATAATGTCATCTATAAGTTTTTCCTTTTTTCTTCATTTTTTTTACTCTATTTTATTTTTTAATTTTGTTTTTACTTTTATTATATAGTGTATATAATTGTATATTCAATATATTATATATAGTTTTATATAATAAAAATAAAAACAAAACTATATATATATATATATATTTCCCTCTTTGTACCTGCATGTCCTTTGCATAAACATTATTGCTTCAGTTTAGTATTTTTATGGGATTTCTGAGTGTATGAATGAATGGGTCTCTGCATTTATATGTTTCTTGAGGCTTTTCTTTTTTTTTTTTCTTTGCTCTCTTTCCTTATTTTTTCCCTGTCCTTTTCTGACCCATTAGTGTTTGGTTTATCTTATTTTACTTTATTATCTTCTTGAAGCCTGTTTGTTTTCTAATGAAAGAACAAAAGGGGGTGGACCAGGATGGAAGGTGAGGTGGGGAGGAAGGGACTAGAAGGAACAGAGGGAGGAGAAACCTTAATCAGGATACATTACATGAGAAAAGAATCTATTTTCAGTTTGAGGGGGGAAAAACAAAATTGTTTACAAATAAAAACTCTTAAAGTCAAGTTGGGGTTGCATACTGTATATATGACAGGCAAAGACTAGAAATCCATCAGACTCTCAATAAGCATTGATTTTATGCAGGTCTGAAACTTTATAAGCATTAAAAGGTTTTTTAGATGTGAAGAGGAGAGTCCAGCATATGAATTCTCCTCAGCTTCTCTGCCAAGTACAATCAACATTCAGAAAATAATTCAAGAGAGAACCAGTAAAGTTAAAGAAAATAAAATTGAAAGAGAAAGCATGTTCTGTGCAGGCTTGAAAATTTTAAACAATAGAGCAAAACTCTAACATATCCAAGAGTAGAAGGTGATCCAAGGTGGGTATTTCACAATCTTCAAATTAGCCACAGAGGTGTCTGGGCTTATTTCTTGTTCTACTGGATCTGGCTTCTGCAAATGACACTTGTCAAAACTCATATAACCAAAAGAGGGGATCAAATTAAAAAAAAAACAGATAAATTTATCACCAGATAAATAATATAGCAAGAGGCATCAGCATGGATAATGATGCAATGGCAAATATCCACAGCTTGGGCAACCTTTCCTCCCATGTACAGGAGGAATGTCCATCTTCAATATTTTTTTTTGTTCCTCTGATTCTGTTGAGGAACTAGAGGGAGCCTCAGTGACATCATGTCAAAGAAGCAGACTAAAACAACACCCAAGGCTAACCCTGGTGCACAGGTCCGTAATCCTAGCTACTTGTATGGCTGAGGTAAGGGAGATCACAATGGGAGGCAGAACTGGTCTCAAAATTGGAAAAACACATCAACAAGCAAACACTGAAGGGCTAAAGCTATCACTCATTGGTAGAATGAATGCCACTGAATGCCTAGCTCATGTTAGAACCTAGGTTTAGCACCCAGTAATGGTGAGAGGGTATAGGTTAGGATCTAACTGGTAAACGGAAACAGAATGAGTAAATGTTCAAGTATTTTAAATAGAACCCACAGTCTGTTAACATAATAACCTAAATATCCAGGAAGTCGATCATTATACCATGATCCAGGAAAATCTAGTATTGAATAAAAAACATAATCAAATAGAATCAACACAAAAAACGTCTATGTTGAAATTTTCTCACATGAATTTCAAAACAACAATCAAGAAATGTTTCAACAAGCGTTTTCTAATCATCTTGAACAAATAAAAAAGATCTCAACAAAGAAATGCATTATAAAAAAATGCCAAATGAAAATTATGTAACTTGAAACTTCTCACAATAGGATAAATCCCAAGAAACATCAAAATTTATCACAATTAAACTTCTGTAAATGAAAAGCAATGGAAAAATATTGAAAGCAAACAGAGAGAACAACGCATTGTCCATGGGGGAAGACTAACTCAGAGGTTTCCATCCTGAAGTTATGGAGCCAGAAGGCAAATGGAATAATATCTTGCCATTTTTAAAGAAAAAACTATTCTGTAAACTATGAGTTGTATATCCAAGGAAGTGTATCCTTCAGGAATGAAAGATAAATAAAAAAAATTTTGGCACAGAATATCTAAAAGGATTTGTTACTAAGAGATCTTTCTATAAATGTTCAAAGGATATTTCCAAATGGGTAGTGATAAATAACATGATTATGGAAAATCTGGAATGAAAGAAGAGTGACAAACACATCAGAAATGCGTCTTTGTATGGATGCTAGCTTTTTCCTGATAAATTTACCTAGTTGTGAGTGTTAATTGAAGCAATTTATGTAGTTCCCACTTGATCCCCTTAGCAGTATATTTGTCTGTGAGGAGGGCAAAGGCAAACAAATAGAAAAGTTTTCATATTTAACAGGAAATAATAAAATTTTCAGGTCAGAAAAAAAANTGTGGTAAGTCATTTGGGCATATTGTAATATGCAAAGCATGTAATAAGACCATATGGCAATATACTAAGAAAGAAGCAAACATAGATATTGAAAGATGCATCAAAAAGCTTAGATAATGCACACAAAGGCAAAAATAAAATTAATAAGAAAAAGCGAACTTAAAAATAAAATAGCAAAGATACTAGCATATCAATATGACTGTAAATGGTTTAAATATGNCAATAATAGAGCAGAAGAAAGTGCAAAAGGAAGAGTGAGGACACACTTAACCCAACTCTGTAGTTTAACAGACTCACAGTTCAAATTTAGTGGCATAGATAGGTTGAAGGTAAAGAAATAAATGATGAAGACAGACTTTGAAAGTACCTTCCAAAATTGAAGGAGTTCTAGTGACATTAAATTAAGCAGACTTTAGAGAGAAAGAATTGGTGTAGCCCAAAAGGGACAACGGCAGCAATAGTAATAATCCACTGGGAAAGATGNTTGTAAACACATATGGGTCAAAATAATAAGAGCTCAAAGCACATGAAACAATACAAGTGTCCCTTGAATTACAAAAGAATTGTGTCCTGATAAAGCCATTGTGAGTTGTAAGCACTACAANAGTTCCTGAAGCAGGGGGACTGGACACACAGCTTAGCANCACATCTCACCTTCGTGATTGGTGCTTTCTGTGAGAGACTGTCTTTCCATGTGGTGCTATCATCAGGAAAATGCTAAATTTGAAGTGTAGTTTCTACTGAATGTGTTTTAATTTTTATACCAACCCGTGTAAGGTTGAAGTTTGTATGTCCGATTTTTGTAATTTGGAGATCTNAAATTGTTGGAATTGAAAGAAGTTGAGTACATCGACACCTTTCCTCAACTTGCAGAAATATTAGTCAGGTCAGTAGGAAAACACAATATCTGGCCATGATTATNAATCAGCAGCACCTAAATGACATCTGTAGAATACTCCTTCCAATGAAAACATCACACATACTTGTTTCAAGCCCCTGTGGAACGTTCACCAGTTTCGACAATATATTAAGCTATAAAAACCCCTCAATTTAANATATTTAATATATTTAATAGTATTTAATATAACTGAAATACAGTGTTTGCTAATCTTAATATAATCATACTTTATGTCAATAACAAAAGACCACAGGAGAATCTCTATATACTTATAAGTCAAGCACTACTTTCTGCATAACCCACAAAAGAAAGCTCTAAGGACATAATTGGTGGTATGCTAGCTGTACTAGCATGTTGAATATTTGTCAATGGGGGAGTTTAGAGTACTAAAATCTTACACAACCCATGAAGAGAATTCTCAGATTAATAATCTAAGTTCCCATCACAAGAAACTAGAAAAAAGAAAGTGCAATAAAGGCTGCACAAAGGCTGAAGCAAGAAAACACAGACACGCTAAAGACAATGAAACTGAAATCTAGTCCAGAAGACCCAGAGGTAGTAATTTAGTCCAAATCTCAGGGCTCAAAGGCCAGGAGAATCAGAGTTTCATGTTTTGATCCGGCCCA
>LZPO01044733.1:20582-33747 GCA_001675575.1 Neotoma lepida
TTGGCCTAGTGGCTTCTCTGACTTGACTGAAATGCCAACATCCTCAGTGTTCTGTAGAACACTGACTTTGTCTTTTCTGCTTTGTGTCCTCACCCTACACCCACAAGAAATTGCAAAACTCTGCTTGTCAGTTAAAAAACAAACAAAAGAAAATTCAGTTTCTTTAGTTTAAAAAACAAAATAAAAAAGTTGGTTACTTAGTAACTGTGATAAATGAAGATTATGCCAATTTTAACATGTTTTCCACGTGGGAGCGATGCCAGTGCTGCATGTCTTGGTTGGTTCAGTTGCTATAACACAGACACTNCAGTGTGGTTGACCTACAAACAACAGGTTTACTGCTGACATTTCCAGGGGCCAAGAAGGCAAGGTAAAGACACAGTGCAGATCCGGGGTCTACTNAAGTCTGGATTTCTGGTTCGTAGATGGCCCCATCTCTCTGTCCTCAAATGTAGAAGGGTCAGGGTGCTCAGAGAGGTCTCATGACTCATTCACCCCAAGGNCCCCACTTCCCAGCTCTGTAACCTGAATTTTAGTGGTGAATTATGTGGNACACAGCGCCTCAGTCTTGTGCCTTTCATCACAAAGTCTCAGCACTGTCAACTGTGAGAGAGGTTATAAGTTTATATACAGCTAAAATTAGGACATAATCCTTCCTTCCCAGTGAAAATTTTAACTTGCAAATTTTAAAGAGCTCTTCAAGGCATATATGGATAATCTAGGTAGCTCTTGGGTACACAGAGATTATATGCATATATATATAATATATATAGTATATATTGATAAAGGAATTTCTAAACATCTTCAGAATCCACCTGTTTTTGCTCACTTAACTCAGAGTCACAAATGTCTATAATGCCACCCACTATGGACTTCTTAGATCAAAGCCTCTCCAGAGGTGGTGTATTGCCACATGTCAGGGATGTGTTGGTCCAGATTCACCCCAGGGATGACAGGAAAGTCCCTGCTTCTTCTGTGCTTCTTGCTTTTAGATGCTCAGATGTCCTTGGTTATCTCATGTGGCCATGACAAATCCAGGGTCATTGTTCATTGTGGAGCTTTGAAGAGATGACTTCCATTCATGAGTTCCCTTCAGCTNGGGGCTGAGGTGTGATAGGCAGTGACATCAGGTGTGGGAACCAGGTCTTCATCATAGGCAAGGAACTGAGTTAGTAGGTTTTATCTTACTGGACCAGTGAGGACTGTAAATGATCATGAGTGATGCTAAGAGGTTTTCTAACTGCAGACCTGAAAACAAAAGAGAAGAAAAGAGAGCATCTTAGTTAGAATCTATTAAATAGGAAAGGTGGTCAGGCCATTTATTATGCGTGTTCCACTGAGAGCAAGGACATCAGAGTTGAGTGTCCATGATGGTACCACACATCAGGCCTAGATGTGTATAAGAGACAGTGTCCATGATGGTACCACACATCAGGCATGGGAGCACATGGTCTCAGAGCCCATGTTCCTGCTCTGTGTGTAGACATTTCTGTGAAGTGTTACTAAAGATGGAACCAGGACTTCTCCCTGTCCCTTCACCTCAGTGTTTTCTTTCCCCTCAAATTTAATGTTTCCCTTGCACATCATAGCCAAGTTCAGAGATGTCAGAACTTCGATTTTTCCAAACAANTATGGATCATTATTTTAATATCAGAAAACTCTGTCATTTGACAGGAGTTCTAGTAGATGTTCACTGTTCTCCAAATTGTCATCCTGTAACCCTGGAGACACAGCCTAGAAGTCAAGCTTTATGCTACACCATAATAGAACTTGGAAGTAAAAGAAAAATAGAGAGGCTTTAGGATTCTTCTAGGTTTTCCTCACTTGGTATTTCAAAAATGCAATGCAGAGATTTCTTACTGGAATCTCCATTTCATGCCAGTTCAACCCTCCAGAGTTTGCAGGACTCTTTCTCCTGGCAAAGCACTGATTGTAGGCAGGGGCTCTCCCTCTGAGCTACATTCCCACCCATCACTGGGAAATTCCAGGCAGGGGCTCTCCCTCTGAGCCATATCTCCATTCATCACTGGTACTTTTTCATATAGACATTCTACAACTGAGCCACACCCCAGCTTCTCACTGGTGGATTCTAGGTGGATTCAGTGCTCTACCACTGGACCATCCCCCTGTCTTACTGGAAGATTCTAGGCAGACATTCTCCTGCTGAGCCACACACTCCAGCCGTCAATGTGATTTGTAGATCAGCACTAGGTCACCACTGAGCAAAGGCCTCAGTCCCTCATTGGTGGGTTTCTAAACCAGTGCTCTCCAAATGATTCATGTCCTCAGCCTCAACTGATGGATTAGATGCCAGCATGGTATTTCTGAGCCACACACCCAGCCCCTCTCCATTGTTACTATGGCATTTATAATTTAATTAAATTCAATAAGAATCTTAAAAAGTTAAGCTCTTAGTTGAGTCCTCTTTGGCTCAGGACTTACATAATTGTTTTTTGTTTGTTTGTTTGTTTGTTTTTCCCCCTGAGGGTCCCATCTAGGAACAGCAAGCCAGGCATCCTTCCCTCTAACAGGGGCATCAGGGCATTTGCCACTGGGGTTGCCCAAATGCTCTGGGTCGCTTGATCTCTTGATCTTCCTTGTCACTGGTCCTGAGTGCTCCTAAGCAGATGTGGGCACCCCAGATCCTGCATTTCTGCCTCAAACAGGTTTGCTTTGGCTGAGTTTCCATAATTGTCATGATCTGCTGAGGGCAAGTGTGGCTGTTTCAGTATTTGGGGTTCAGCATCCATGGGTGAGGCTGTCACCAAGACCTTCTGCTTTTAAGCAAATGGGAAAGAGGGTGGATGAAACCCAGATTGATGGAAAGGGGCCTATGAGAACCGAGGAAGAGATGCAGAGGGGTATGAGGGGGTCATGGAGTTCAGGTGACATACATGTAGAGGAAGGAAATATTTGGAGGGAGGAAAGGAACCAGCTNGAGGGTGCAGGGNGACAGGTAAGGATGGTAGGGAATGAAGCTAAACAAAGAACAAATTATAGTGACGTGAAAATTCCACAGTGAGACCCATTACTTTTTATGCTAACTTAAAAAATAATAATAAAAAGGAAAACATGACACATAAACAAAGCCACAGAGTGGTTGTAATTCATCCCACAGCGATAAATTGCACTCTGTGACAGCCTCACTCCTAATCATGAAACCAGGNGCTAGGGATCCAGAAGGTACTGAGTTACCTACCATAGGGGTGGCATCAGGGCTCTGAGAAGTGCTGTGGCTGAGTCCTGGGGGAGGGCTTTTGTCTGTGGGCCTGTTCCTGACTTCTTCACAGAAGAGGGCAAGGGTCAGTCCTGTCTTCTGAGCCCCTGAGATGGTTTGGTCCTCTTGCTCAGCAGGTGACTGTCAACAGAGGGGGGTATGTGTGAGAGGGGGAGAGAGAGGCAGGGGAGAGAGGATAGTGTATCTGTGTGTGAGAGAGAAAAAGAGTGTGTGTCTATGTGTGTGTGTAAGAGAGAGAATGTGTGTGTTTATGTCTGTGTGAGAGAGTATGTCTGTCTGTGTGTGAATGTATTTGTGTGTGAGAGTGTGCATGTGTGTCTGTATACATGTGAATGAGGGTATGTCTCTGTATGTGTCTGTGTATGTTTGAGAATCTGTGTATGTGAGAGACAGAGACAGAGATACAGACACATACAGAGACCAACAGACAAACAGACACATACACACACCCAAACACAGACAGAACATGAGCAAGTGTTGAGTCTCAGCTCTGTGCAGAACTCTGCTGCCCCTGTCAAGTCCCTTCTCTGAGGTAGCCAGACAGGGAGACTCATGGATGGGCTGGGCTGTGACACAGGACAGGAAGGTTGTCAGGGACACTCACAGAGATGCTGGCTTGACATGCTGTCCCTCTGGCTGGGCTGAGGTGTGACGGAATGGCCACAGCAGTACTTGTGGCTAATTCTGCATCCAGCCCTTTCCAGTGGGATTCTACTGAACAGACATTGAATTCCAAGAAGTCTACTTATCATTTGGCTGACTTTAGTGTTCAAAGTCTTTTGTGCCCCAAATATTTTCATGGGGAGCCTTCTCACACGCCAATNTCATATAATATTCCTCAGAATCTTATTGGTTCTGATGTCTTCAATGTCTTACATACTAATATCAAAGGTTCAAGGACAATATTACATTTGCACTTTCTCATGAGACTCTTTTCCCCTATAGTCTTAAAGTAGTTTTAGGCTTTATCTCTGTGAACACAACTGGAACGTACTTGTTGTGACTCTTTTTGTGTTTTAGAGGGATCAGTATTATTTAGTGAAGATTGGAGGACTTCTTCCCTGTCCCGTTGACATCCAGTGTGTCTCTAGGGGACCTGAGCAATTTGTTCTCCAGATAGTGAGCCCCTAAGCAGTGCTTGCGAAAACTCAGGCATCCAGAAACGGCGTGAGCCCCTACAGAATTGTTCAANTTGTGGGGCTCTGGAAAGAGATGAGACTCCAAACTTGCTGTCAATAACCACAAGAAAACCAGACAGTTTTTCTCTCCAAGTGTCCTTTCCATTTGCTGTGATCANGAGACCCAAGAAAAACAGCTGATAGGAGGGAGGGTCTGCTAAGCTCAGAGTCTGCTAAGCTAAGTTCCAGGTCACGTCCCATCATTACTGCAACAGGAACTTGGAGCAGCTGTTCACACCCACATTCAAGAGCCCAGAGCAGGGAATTAATCTGCGTGTGCTTGTGCCTGGCTGGCGATNGCCTTTCACCNACTCCAGAGCCCNGCCTCTGAAATGGTGCTGTCCACGTCCTAGGTGACTTGNTTCACAGTGATGTTTTTGAAAGGTTAATTGGAAGACTAGTTGTTTTTTCTTTTATTCTTTCAGTAGGATATTCATAGCTCAAAAAGGGACCTATATATATAAAGAGAGAGGAGAAATTTCAGCCAGAAAGAAGAGTTATAAATGGTCCTTAGGGCAAGCACAGAACATGGAGGAATTCATACACTGCCAGACTCAGGCAAGGGGGCTTGGTGCTAAATCTGTGGACTCTCCTGTCACTGGGCTCTTGCTATGTGGAATCCAGAACTCTGTTCCATTTGTTTGCTGAGTGATCACCCCAGGGAAGAATTCTTCTTCTCTAAGTCACAGCACAGAAACCACAGGGCTTTTTTTTTTTTTGTCCTAGTTACAGTTTGCTTAGAAAATGAAGTTAGGTAACCTGTAGCCATCCCATGGAAATGTCTGAGAACAGAGTGATAAGAAGAATCTGAAGGCCAAGNTGTCTTGGGACTGAAGCAAGATGGACTGTGGGCTCTTCAGTCGGGGGCAGCTGTTGGAAAAGACAATAGTGGGGTAGGGAGGCTGGAGTTTGGGAGAGACACACTTATACATGTCCAGATATTCAACGAGGGAGTGGCCCCAGGCTCCCGACTATTTCTACATTTAAGCAGAGTGATGGCTCCATGTACCTCCTTACCACGAGGAGGGATGAAGTCCCCATGCAGCTCCCCAACTTGCCCAGTCATGTGGGGTGATGGCTCCCCTCATTACTGCATCCTTAAATGAGATAGGGNGGTAGTTCACTCATTGCATTTATCCATATAATCAGGAGGGATGAAGTCCCTATGAATCTTCCTGACCCCCAAAGCCAGGCTGAGTGACAGCCTTACACAGTTGTCTAAGCTGATGGCCAGGAGAGATGGCCTATCCATAGAGAAGATTTTCAGAAAGTGCATTGAACCTTACATGCCAAGTAAGTATGACCTCTGTCTTTTGCCATACTAAGGGCTCTGGTCACTGGAGGCTAAGTCAATATGTAAGGCTGTGCATGGTCCAACTTCCCTTACTATGTTTGTATTCTTTGTAAATGCTGTTGCACATGACTGTGGGAGGCTTCCTGCTATGTTCCTGAGAGTTCTTCTGCTGCCCAGGACCTTGTGCTCTGGGTGGGATCAGCAGTGTAGTGCCAAAGATGTAATCTCTGCTCTAGAAGATCCCAGGTTCCTTCCCTACTACTTGAGCCACCAACNCCATAGCCCAGGTTGTCCANCAATTAGGCTCAGCACCATTCCTTGGTATCCGAAGCACTCTAGGTGGCTTCTTGAGAGGACAGAGATCAATTAGACATCTCCTCCTGCGTGATGCTTAANGTGCTGAAGGGAAGACAAGCGTGCAAACAACCAGCATTGCTTGCTGCTAAGCAGGAGATAAGCAGCAGGCTGGATTCCCAGAGAAGAAAGGATTCCCGCTGATTGGAGCAGCAGCAGAGCATCCATAGATGATACAGGACTTAGAGAGGCTAAAAGGATGAGTTAAGGAGTTAGGGGTGTGGATTTGAATTGGGGTCTCCGTGCTGCCTGAGCTTTCCCCTCAAAGCTCAAGTCCGAGTCTGTGGCTTTATGGAAACTGATGACAGATCCGTTTTGTATCAAATATGCTTTGATGCATCTAATGCATGAGTTGGGGTATACACACCCCTTGCAGCTGTGTGTTTCTGCTTGTGCAGGCCAGAGCTCTTGGCCTCCTCAAATAGTCATGGCCATGTTATACAAGTTGCCAGGAGTCTAAAAGTGCCTCACAAAATTGGTCATTTTGACTACTCTATGTCCACATCCCTAAACATTTATGAATTTTCTTATAGAAGGGAATGGCATGGTTGAAGACCCAGCTCTTAGATTACATGAACAAAACAGTAGGCACGCAATCTTCTTACAGAAGAATACTTTGGGAACCCCTGCTACCATAGTTTCTGTCTTAAAATAAAAACTTGGAATAGTTTCTACCTATCAATGCATTCTTGTCTTCTTTGAAGCCCAAGAAATGGAATAGAAAAATTCTAATTAAGCCACATATGTGTATCAAAGAACTACCATTTGTGTCCCTAAACCACTCTTGGACAGCAGGAAGAGAGATGCTTTCTCCACATGCCCTCCATGTGTAGAATTAGATGCAGGCACAGATGATGGGTAGGGATGACAGACAGATACAGAGGACAGCTATATGGTATAGAGAGATGGCAGAAAAATGCGTGATGGATGGATTATAGATCAGATAGGCAGATGGCATATCTGGTAGATGGTAGGTATTGGACAAGTGTGGTGTTTATGNGTACTATGGACAGACGAGCAGATTAAATAGCCACTGATGATTAAAAGAATACATTTGCAAGTTATAAGTGTGGGCTATTTTCTTAAAAAGGTCATAATGGAATGTAGAAGTTTTCTCATTAAAGTGATAAATTCCACTGTACACATCATAGCTTAGGACTGAGACATGAGTGCTTTGGCAGGGATGCTCAATGCATGATGTGAAGTCAAGGCTTTGGACTGATTCAAGTAGACAAACTTTGGCAAGCCCTGTTTCTCACTCAGCACCATGAAGGGTACCACCTCGAACTGGAAGATCCCAGGAATCTGGCCCATCACAGCAAGAATACAGGGACCCACGGGTCATCTGTGGAATCTGGAGAATAGGACATTTACTAGGCAGAGGATGTGGCTGTGGTAGGATGAGGAGCCTAGGCTTCAGGCTGAGGGCAGTAGGTAGTCACAGTGGCTTTGGGGCAGAATAATCCTCTGCTGGCTTGTTTTTAGTGCTATCTCGTGTGGAAATCCATAGGCAAGAATCAAGGCTAATGCAGGATTAAACAGATTTCATGTGTGGGTACTTCCTACTGCATAGTGAGAAGAACTCTGAGGTGGCAAGTGTCCAAGTTCCTTCATACTGCTGATGCTTTTCCTCAGCTTGGGCTGTACAATCCCCGACCCATGCATCTTCCAGCTACATATATGCCTAAGCAGTAGGGAAGTGGGGAGGGGGCTTTGGACTTCCGAGCATAGCAGTGCCCACTGTCCATCCATGTAGCTGACTGACTTCCCTCAGGATTTCTCAGAGTCTGGAGACCTCAGAACCCAGGATAATGGAAAAGTGTGCCATGTACATTTGTGCTTTGTAAGAAGGTCCCCCCTGTAAATCCCCAGGAGATCTGGTCAAAATGGACTTTCTAATTTAGGAAGATTGGGTGGGACTGAGACTCTGTGTTTCTAACTTGTCTGACCCAGGTGATGCTGCCAGGGTTGGGAAGAGAGAAAGGAGGAAAGGAAAGAACTAGAAGTGTGGCCACAGTGGTGTTGTATGGGNCATTTAACCTTGGATGCTTTAAAAGTCTTCTTCCAAAGCTGAATAAGGGAGAATTATGNGCATGCACCGTGATTCAATGTAATAGACAATGTTTAAAAATGCAGCTATTGTGCCAAGCAATGGACCCGTCCACATTCTGAACTTCAACAAGGTTAGCTTCAACTTTACTGACTGGCCTCAGCCCAGCAGGATGAACCATTACAGAATTTCATTTCTTCCCTTGGAAACAGAAGGTTCAGGGAAGGGCAGCCTCATTAAAAAGTTGAACCCCCNGTGTAAGGACAAGCCCCACGACTGTCATATTCTCTGAGTGTCTGCCACGAAGGGTCCGCTAGCTTGCTCAGCATTTGCCTGAGCCACAGTGTGGAGAATTTCAGTATTTTGAATGCACACTTTATAAGCCTCATGCTGAATATGCATTTCTGAGAATTAGGTTAAATATAAAAAGTCCAAGTAGATTAATTCATCCCAGTTGACCTCCCTTTAAAGTCTAGGGAAGCCACACTGCATTCTCCTGTCTGTAGACAGTCCTGCCCATCAGTTCGCCAAAGAGTTCCTGAGCCCGGGGATATTTGAAAAAGAACAAAAGCTTCCCTGCATAGGCACATTCTGGAGGAGTACTCTCCCTGTGCGTGCCCAAGGGACAGACCTAAAGTTCAGAATGGGACCACCCTCTCAGCATTTCCATTCTGTGAACACCTTTAGAATCTGATGTAGTACCCTTAAATATCAATTTTTTGCATATCTATCTGTCTATCTATCTATCTATCTATCTATCTATCTATCTATCTATCTATCTATCTATTATCTATCTATTATCTATCTATTTATCTATCTAACTATCTATCTATCTATCTATCTATCTATCTATCTATCTATCAAAGTTTTTTGAATTTTTGAAATGTTAGTGATTATTTCCTGAGATTTGGACTAAAATGACATAGTTCAAATAAAATTAAGTCTGAATTATGTTCAAATGTAGACCCCAAGATGGAGAAGTAGCCTCTAGGCCTTATGGGTGCCTGGCCTTGGCTTCTCACTCACTTCCATTTTTGGGGGGGAATTTGGAGGACATGGCTGTAACCTAGCAGGTTGCAGCTAACAGGATTAGCGTGTCCACTGGATTCACTTTCTCAGTCAGGGCGGGATTCTCTGATAAATTCCAGAACTCTGACAAATCTTGTTCGCTTCCCATCACACCATGCCATGTCCTTTATTCATCTGCTCAGAGCCCACTTGAGGAAGGACTTTATCTCTATGCTGACCACATGAGTAAGGAAAGGAACACACTATTATCAAACAATGTCAACAAAAGGTGCCCAAGGATGTTTAGCAGGCCTCATACCTTAGTGTTTGCTTGTGCTGGGATTGAGCCCAGTANACTACCCAGAGCTTGGCCTTGCCCTGAAAATCCAGTACCCTGGGCCATGGTTCTGCTCATTCTGATTTTGAGAAACTTTGGGTCACAGACATGGATGCTACTAATGTGACTTTTGGAGCCACTGTGGGAGAAGAATGGGGCAGAACCTTTGGGTCTCTATGGACCATTTTGAGATTCTGATTAAATATCTACAGTTTAATCAAAATATATGCCTCTCTCAGTAATGTTAATCAGAATCTCAAAATGGGAGAATTACAAGGATATATGTGAGGGGCAGCCAGGAGGGCCCAGCCAGAGTAGATAAGTAGCAGAGGTCTGAGGGAAGGGTGCCAGACAGCATGGTCTCCATAGGAGCCCAGAAAGGGGGATGCCCAGCAGCATGGTCTCTATAGGAACCTGGAGAGGCTGAACCCAGGTCCAGCTCAGGTTGCTGACCCNTTTTCCCACTGGCCACCTGCAGTGGTGGGTCAACCACCTTTACATAGTGCAGACACTGTGACTTGCATCTTCCTTAGGACTATGGCAAGCTTTCACTGAGATAATACAGGCAACCCCTAACTCTTTGCCTCAAGTCTATTAAAGGCTTTGTAGTGACCATTACTGCTATCATTGCCAGTTATTTTAAATACTCTCTGAGACAGAAGTCTAGAGTATGGTGTAGTCACAGCTCACACTGACACTCAGCATCTGACTTCCATTTTTAATTTAAGTTGTCAGAGTGTGTTCAAATGAGTTGCTTCTGTTCCAACCTGGCATTTTCTAAATGTGGAGGGCATCCTTGTGTGTGGCGGCCATTGGGCATATCTCAGATATCCCACTGGGTAACTGTCCCCAGATTCTTCCTGTCCTCCTGCTCAGTTCTCCTGGNGTTTGCATTCATTCGGTTGTCATGAAAACCTCCAACACAAATCCTCTTCCTTGGACTCACTGTGGCCTCTTTTAATTCACCAACTTCAACTTTGTGAGCTCGTAGGCAAGCAGGCTGAAGACTCTAGGTCTCATACTCACTTCTCGGACTCAGTATCTGAGGAAAAGAGGATTTGGGTCAACATCTTCTCATCAAGGGCTTCTGGGAGTCACATATTTTCAGAGACCTTTGAAGGAATTCATGAGATGTATCATCTCCATCACTATATTGCTCATGTTAGGAACTAAAGGAGACACTGGAGCGTTGTTGGGACATACACAGAACACCCCTGTCTTGAGGAAGTAATGAGATACAGGTTCTTTGTAGCTGCTCCATGACAGGGTGAAGCCTACTTATAGTGAGAGAGAGAGAGAGAGAGAGAGAGAGAGACAGAGAGAGAGAGATAGAGACAGAGACAGAGAGACAGAGACAGACAGAGAGAGACAGAGCGATAGAGACAGAGCGATAGAGACAGAGAGGGAGACAGAGGGGGAGAGACAGAGAGAGACAAAGAGAGACAGAGTGGGGAGAGAGAGACANAGAGAGGGAGAGGGGGAGAGGCAGAGAGATTCGTTCTTAACAAAGTGCCTGTCCATGCAAGTCTCTCCCAGCACCGGTTTTAGAGATCATAGGCAGTGGTGTCTGCTGAGCTCATTTCTNGCTCTCCCACATCTCCTGACATCAGAACAAACTTCAAAAAAGAGGCAGCACGGTCCCAGGTATTTAGAGAAGCCAGACATTCAGTTGATAAATGATTGTTCAAAGCTGACAGATGATAACAATTAGCATTTCTGAAGTGGGCAGTTGGCAGGTGACTGGTGATTTGTTTCCTGGGTTCTTTATCTCAAAGCGAGGTCTCTTCTCACCTTTACCAGATCAAAGGCAGGTTGAGTTCCTTAGGAATTCTGATCATCTTTTCTGTTTTNCATAACAACCAGTACAGCAGTGAGCCATGCAAATGAGCTATGCAAATGACCTTCCGGGCTGTACACCAGTGTGTAATNCCCTATCTGACTCTTCCACAGGACTCTCCNATGACTTAGTATTTGCAGAAAGACCCAGTAGGGAGACAGTGGGTGATACAGGCCACCACTGCAGGCAGTGTGGTAAGGAGTCAGTGAATAAGCACACTTACACACATTCACACACACACACACACACACACACACGCACACTCTTCACTCACAGATGTACACACAAACACAGTTATACATGCACATGCATACACACACATATAGTTCGACTTATATATCCACTCACACATACATGCACACACATATAACCACATGCATGTATACACACACACACACACACACACACACACACACACTTAATGGAAAAGTACTTTATAATTAAATGAGTGGTTCCTTTGATACTGTATTAGAGGAAGGATTCCAGTGGGTGTGAGAAAACATAATGCATAATTGCATGAAGACAATCACTAGGGCAAGGACACATCCAGGTTGAAGGCTGCCCTGCCCTTGCTCTGATGCCTCAGTTTTAATATGGCCAAAGCTCCCTGGAGTCCAGGGGTGGAGCTTGGGATGTNNGTNCAGTTCTCCAGCAAAGGCAAACATCTCTGGTGTAAGNGTCCAGTGCATTCAACATGGGGGCTGAAAAACACATCTGGGTTTATAATCCTCTCTCCCCGTGCTCTGAGCAAACTAATGTGGTGCATGGGGTTCTGTGCATGATATTTGTGATCTGATATCATCTGTATCTGGCATGGCTAGATTCAACTCTGANGTTCTTGGGAGCACAAGGTAGTAGAATGCCACCAGAAATCAAACAGCAGCTTGGCTCAGTACTGCTTTCTCTGCCTTAGGAAGCTTCGCTCTATCTTCATTGCAATCAGATAATATTTATTTTGCCCCTGTAGGCCTGGTGTCATGCAGGGCAATGCTTCTCCTACAGTCACCCCACTCTGCTGGCTTTTCAGATGTCCCTGGCCTATTTTGTCCTGAAATCAATTTCTTTCTTGTTAACAAAAAGGTTATTTTGTGCTCATTAAAATCACCAGATAATTGAATTTGTTTGCAATTTCAATGAAAGTGTTTTAAAGGATGCTGGGAGTAAATGTCCCTCCTTCCAAGATAAAGCACCAGGGGCTCTTTGGTCACCAGNGTTGCCTCCTGTCTAGGTGTTCATAGTCCATTGTGCCCACCAAGANGACATAAACAAGCATCATTATTATGCGTCCATTAGAAACAGGCATTTAATTTCCATAAAGACTGTCCTTATCNTTCATATTAGTTACCTGCTATTTGTAATTGCTAATTTTGTTTTATTTTTTTTCTCATAAAGTTTCACCCAGTGGTGAGTTAAAAAGAAAACAACTTGTAATTCAGACAAAAATGCTAATTGTGGATTATGCAAATAGATGTTTAAGGTGACAGGGTCAGCAGTCTTGTTCTCACTCCTGTTGTAAAATTGTTGGATGTAAAATGAATTAACGATTTCAACCTGGTAAAAATGTTCAGATAATCTTTATTAGTGCAAGCCTCTGAGGCAGTCGCTATTGCACTCAGTGAGTGGACCACAAGGCCATCATTCCTGCACAGTTATGGGTTTGATATTCTGTATGTCTTCTGGGCACATCACATCCTCTATCTATCACACAGCCCTACTTGGGAGGTCATCTCCTCACCCGCCAGTCTAGAAAANGTAGAAGACATACCTAATGCATACTGCCCTTAGAACCAGAGCTGACTCACTGAAAACCAAACATGTGACCTTAGCCATACCCTGCCTCTATGTCAGGATGCTCTGAGTATCTCTGCA
>LZPO01044733.1:64127-75450 GCA_001675575.1 Neotoma lepida
CAAGGATTTCTTTTGTTTTGAACAGTTTTATCACAGTATGCCTCATATGCCATACAACTTGGCCAACAGCACACAGTGTCTTTTGAGGCATACTGCCTCAATTTATATCACCTCACTTCATGTGCCAGGCTAGCTTCCAAGTAGTTCTCTCCATTTCTGTCTCCCATTTTCTACAGGCACTGGGATTTCAGATGCTGCCAGCTCCATCTAGATTTCATGTGGGTTCTAGGGACTCAACTCAGACTATCATGTTTACATGCCAGACACTTCAAAAAATGTTTTTTTGAGAATATAATTTGTTTTGACATTTCTTCCCACCCCCCAACCCCACGTTCCCTCCATCTAAACCTTCCATATGCTCTTCCATTCTCCTTCAAATTCGTGGCTTCTTTTTTAAAACTAATTGTTATTTCATGTATATATGTATATATATATATATATATATATATTTCTAAATATAGCCTGCTCAGTCAATATAATGTTACCTGTATGTATGTTTTCAGTGCTGACCATTTGGCATTGGACAACCGATTGGTGTGTCCTTCCATGGAGAAGACTTCCTCCCCTATTCCCAGCTTCCCTTAGTTGCCTATAGTTCTTTGTGCAGGGTTGAGGCCTTGTGGACTTTTCTCTGTCCACTTTGGCATGTTCCTTGGTGTCCTCCTTGTTCAGCTCATGTTTAGACAGTCATGTTGGTGAGACTTTGAGTATAGCTTCTGATGTTACTAGAGGACACAATCTCACAGAAAACTCCCTGCTCCTGTGGCTCTTACAGTCTTTCTGCCCCATCTTCCTCAACGTTCTCTGAGCCTTAGGTACGGGGATGTTTTGTGTCCATCAGAGCTGGACACCATAACTCTGAGTATTGGTTGGTTGTGGTTTTCTGTAACAGTCTTTGTCTGTGGCAAAGAGAAGTTTCCTTGGTGAGGGATGAAGACCTCACCTATCTGTGGGTAAAAGGACAAAGGTTTATAGGTTGTTGTTAGGGATAATGCTGGTTAGTAAATTAATGATTGGCCATTTCTCCTCCAATAACCATGATTTCACTAGCGCTGATTTGTTAGCTGGGTTTCNAGTACCATGCATGGCCTCCTTCTTGTCAGGCAGGTCTTAAGTCCAATTAGAGAGCTGTTGGTTACCAGTCAAAGTATGTGTGCCACTGCTGCACCTTGAGATTGTTGTGCCATGCTGGTTATAGATGTGGTTCCTAAGTGTCATAGCTGTGTAAGATTATTAGTTACCTCTCTCTCTTGGAAGATTGCATGGTGCCTTCTGGTACTGTAAAAGCTGGTTCTCTGGGAGGAGGCTTTCAGGTCACTTCTAGTTTAGGGGTCTCTGGGCCCTGTTTCTGAAGTTGCCCATAGATTTATCTCCCTGGCCTTATGTTTTGCCNTTTTAAAGCTGTGAAGTGTACTCAAACACTAAGTAAAAACTAATGTAATGAAATCAGGATTCCAGGCCAGATAAGTGACACAAAAGTAGCTGTCCCCTCTGTATTCTATGGTTTCTGTCTCCTTACATGAGCCTGTAATACACACATTATGGCTCTCTATACATGCACTGTAGACATGTATGTATATTAGAATGCCTTATGACTATTTGTATATGTCTTGTACATTAGGTTAATTGCATTACTAATGGCATCCAGTGTGCCCTTTTGTCCTTTTGGCTTCTACCCCATGAGGACACAGCTTCCAGGGTGCTATCTTGTGACTGGGTCATCACCAGGTACCAAAGCTGACTGCAACTTGACCTTGGGTATACAATCACCAGAAATGAGNGATATAAGTGTTTCTTATTTATTACTCATTCAATTTGACATTTTGTTTCATTGACACAGAGATACAAACCAGAGGAAATAAACACTGTAGGGAGTTGAAGCTAAAGTGGCTTCCATGGGAGGCTGGAGCTTTGCAACAGGTCAGGCAAGGAAGGAGGTAGACATCAACACATTGGTAACTTCTGGTTTTAATTTGAATGTTAGTGCCACTGGTGCATATCTTATTCTTTAGGACCATGCATACATGTAAATATGTTTCATACATATTGAAAACCACATAATAAAACCCGTAAGGCATGCCATCTCCTCCCTAGCCTAGGTTTTCCTTCACCAATTCTCCGAATGTTACCCTTTGTAATTTCATTCAGGTTTTGAAATATTTTGTTGTATGCTGTGTTTACCACTTATATTTTCCCTTTCCATTAAGCCCATAATTCAGAAACCATGACTCAGGTATTCTTGGAATCCCAGTGTGCCACTGTGCCTAGAAAGTAGTCAGCGTTTTCTAGGGTGTGAATGGATATGCTGCTCCAAAATTCATGTATTGAAATGTAATCACCAAGNGACGGTGTGAGGAGCTGGTGACTTCAGGAGGCAACGAGATCACGGNGCTGCACCCTAGTGAATGGAAGGCCCTCTGTAAACAGGATCCCAGGCTGCCAATCTTTACTTGGACTTCGCCATTTGCCCATGAGGGCATGGCAACAACCTACCATCTTGGATGCAGAGAATAGGCTCCAGNTCACACTGATTCTGCCAACACCTTGATGCTGGCCCTTTTGGTCTCCAGATCTTTGAGAAACAAAGTCCCCGCCCTTAAGAACCAAGAAGTGTATGGTACTATGAAACAGCAGCAGAGGAGATGAAGGGGCTGTTGAGTGAGTCAACTATATTTCCTTCAAAGCAATTTTAGCCACACAATCCTATTATTGTTTTAGGGGATTTCTTTTAAACCCCCAAATTTACAGGCAAATATTCTACATTTGTATTTTTTTTTGCTATACATTAAAGTAATCCTTTTCCAATGTTCAAACAAACAGGAGCTACCTCTACAGATTCCCTATAAAACATACACACTCTGCAGGCTCCCATTGAGCTTATAAATAAGCCACGTGATTCATAATTGATTATGGATCAGGAACTAGAGAAGCCTGCTCAATGTAACAAAGAAATACTGGACAAATCCAATCCNTGAGTCTGTAGTTTTTAGGTAGTGTTCATTGATTTTCATTACGGCAAGCCTGGTTTTCTTGGATTAATTAGTACCACTCTTAGAAGACAGATATCATGTCTAAAGCAATCCATTTCTTTTTCCTTCAAGAAATTGATATCCAACAGAAAATAGCCAAAGCCTTCTGAGATTACTGTCCTATCAGAATCCATCACCCACACACTGCAGCACTGTTTCTCACAGAGGAGGAGGTGATACTTAGCATTTCAGCATAGAGCTGGCCTTGACAGAGATCTGCTGCCTGCTTGGAGCTTTGGCAGTATTTTTGCTTTGGGATTTTAAGGCAGAAATTTTTAGGNTCAAAATTGATTGGTATGAGAAAAAAATTAAGCCCTGGATGATATATTTTGTTTTAGAGAGGAGAAAAAAACCCTACATGCCATACCCCAAATATGTCATCAATTTAACAATTAGAGACCAGGAGATATAATGTGCATGGCTTGGATGTCAGATCTCCATCTTGGATATGATGGAGATATTGATCACAACACAGCCAGAAACTTGACATGAAATATAATTTTTCTTCCCGTTTGAAAGTAATAAGGACATGTTTGTCACAAGATTTATACACTGGATAGAGCCAGCAAAGAAGANACTCAGTAATTGTACTCACCTGAGTAGAAGTTTAAAGGTAATTAGGCCAGCCGCCCCTTGNAACACNGCACTGTAGGCTGTGCTATGGATTCTAGTCACTTTTGTATTCATTAACCTTTATTTGAAAACTTGCTGTCAATTGTGATGACAGTTGTGTGAGNTATTACGGGGAACGTGGCATAATTAGGCTGCATTCAATCTGGAACGGCTGTAACTCAGATTTGAAGAAACCCTAAGCGTGTATTGAAACATCATCTATAACCTGACAGCCACTGCTGCTCCAGTGAATGAAGAGATGCTTAAAAACTTGGTCTGTTTCTCTATTTCCTGTGGCAGAGACACACCTGCTAACTCAGTAGCATTGTGATACATGTGTCCCGATGAATTGTTATCAATTCAGTGAAGAGGGAAACATCTGGAAATACAGCAGCTGTTAGAGTCAGTAATTGTATCATTCCCTGAATTCCATAAGGATGTGTTCCTCTCCACAGATGGATTAAGTGTGTGGAATGGGACCACAAAACATCTCTGCATAAGGGTCATCACTGATGGGAGCAATGACCTCTAAAGTTCCCTGATCATATCATCTTGCTTTTGGGTCACGATATTTACAAGAAAAGAGGACTTTAGTAGAATTCAGTTGATGCTGCCCAAATTAAGATCTGGTTATTAAGGAGCCATTGTGGTTCTATCCATTGCTGATTGTATCTTCTCTATATATACATTCGGAACTGGAAAGGTGCTGCAAGATATTCCCAGCAAGATGGACTTAGAACATGCTCCCTCTGGTCCCCTGAATAGTAAGATGCTGCTATGGCCAGTGGGCCAGTATGACATTCTGAGTTGCCACAGACTTCCATTAATTCTGTGTTAATGCTAATGACTTCACGAGCATCTGAGTGCTAAGGTCTACCCTCATGATTGGCAACAGTTACCNTTGGGAGGTTTGTAGACCTGACCTGACCTGTTGTCACAGAACGTCCTCAAGCATGCCAACCTTCCCTTTGCTAACCAACTGGCTAGAATGGTGCAATCTGCGGGCTCCCAAAGATCATTGTGGCTTTTGTAGAGAAGATTCAGGAAAGCAGCACCCAGAGATCCTCCCTCTGGGCAATGACATTATAGGAGGTCGGACGGTCTGGATCCCATCCTGACACAGGAACATCTAGTTGGGCAACTACCCNGGGACAAGGAAGAATTTCTTTGTGAGGACTCCTTGGCTGAATGCTAGTGTNACAAATTATCTGGGAGCAGATATGCAGAAGACAGTGCATGGAGTTGGTACAACTTACCTGTGCACCTGTCCCACAGGATAGCACAGATGTGTGCTTAGAGGCCCCCATGTCCTTTGATTTCTATCATGAGGTAAATGAGAGAAGTGAGCACCTGACTTCCCCAGGCTTGAAGAATGCTGCACATGAGACCCATATCTGTCCTGGTCCTTACAGAAGCCCAGGGGTCAACATGACTGGGCTATTTGAGATCATTTTNGTCTCTTCCCTATCTAGTTACTGTCAACTTTGCTCTCTGTCACCTCCCTCTACTTTCTTGGAAAGTCCTGCCATGATTGATAAGAAGCCTCTGATCCATGATGGTGTGTGTGTGTGTGTGCACTGAAGCATGCATGTATGTGTGTGTATGTTTATGCATGCATGCATGCATGTGTATGCTGTTTATGTTCTACTGAGATTATGCTGCAGTGATCCCTCATTGACGCATTTATATATCAGCAGCATCTTTGGAAATCGGACTTTGTTGCTAACAGACTGATGGCCCTACTTCTCATTTAAGGTCCCTCAGTTAACTTAGTGGGTTCTAAGGTTAATACCAAGNCCTTGGTTTGATGATCTTTCTTTACATGGTTTCTTCTCATTCATTAAAAAGCCCTGTGTCAGACCGGGGATGCAGGCCTGAAGAAATCTGCCTCCTAGCCTCGAGGAGGTTAAAAGCTTACACAGTGACACATAGTGTTAGCATTGCATATGACTTGGTGGGCCTGGGGTAAAGCTTGGTATGGAGAAAGATCATATCAATGAAGTTGGTGAAGAGTAATTATCTCCTTTGAGTCAAGGTGAGGCAGACAGCTTCCTGAAGGCCAAAAGAAGCAGGAGTTCAAAGTTGCTTAAGGACAAAGCCTGTCTGGAGCACAGGTGAGTACTAGCAATCAAGCTTCCCATGGTGCTTGAGTGAAAGGCAGTAAAAAAAGGAGGGAGGCCAGGGGATTGTGGTTTTTTTTTTTTGAGGAATGAGAGTTAAGCTTGGCCTCATGTCAGGGAGACCACCTTGGAAACTGATGTACCATCTTGGAAATTAGGCTCTAATCTGGTGGGAACATTCTGGAAATCTCCTCCTGATGGTTCTGTGAACTACATGGTGGCAGTGTTAACAGGAACACATCAACCTTTGGTGATTGCTCAGGCATATTTTCTGGAACAAGGAAAGAATTGAAGATGAGGTCCAGTTTTTCCTGTGGGTGGGTGAACAGCATTGTGGTCCTGTTCTGAACATGCTCACAACATGACCTTTTCTTATCATGGGCAGCAGATAGCATTGTTAGCCGGTTAACCCCCTTTCCTTCAAGATAATCCAATACATTTGCTGGTAGCTTCTCTGACATTATCCCCAATAAGCTTTCCAGTTGTTCTGACTATTGAAGAAAGATCTCACCTGTCTGCAGCCCGAGCAAATTTTTCAGGGTCCTGCTTTGTTTTTGGAAAAGATTCACACATGTCCAGGAGAGCAACTTGGAAGGTTCTACACCGAAGACTGGGCTGGTCCCCAGCTCCTTTCCACACCTGGTTTTCCTTTATGATTTCCACTTCCTGTTTCCTCCACCTCTTGATTCCAAACCACTCTGCCTTCCTCCTGCCTCAAGCCCTCCCACCCAGCCTCTAGAGTCAGCAGAGCAGATACACAGGTCAGCAGAGAAGCCATGTCCACACTCCAGTGACAAGCTGTCTGCTCCTTTTAAAATTGTTGAAAAAAACCAAATAAATATTCCTCGCTAAATGAAAACACAACAAAGGCTTTCTCTTTGGCTTCCCAATGGGNGAAAAATCTGAAAATGTCCCCTACTGATCTTTGTTCCCACATACTGCAATCTGTATTTCAGGGTTAGATCATTATGGTCAGAACTNTAACAGAAGAGTTTTATGGGGCTGCCTAGAGTCTCTCTCTCCTTCAGTTACTTGAGAAAGTTTCATGATTTTGCCTCAGTTAAATATNTCAGGAGGAAACTTTACATCATTTAACCTTAAGGAAATGAATAAATCAATGAAGAATTAGTTGGTGAATTGCCTGAGTTTCTTTAGAAACAGAATATATTTCTTCTCTTAAAAAGATTTCAGTTTATGAATAGTTTCTTCCCAGAGACCTGAGACATCAAATTTCTGCCATCCCCCCTACCCCACCCCCAGTGGGCCTGCTGTCTTTCCCTGTAACAGACCAGCAGATTTCCAGCTTGCTGTAGATGAGGTTCTGTGGGATCCTCAGCACCATCCCCTCTGGTTACCCTGGCCTCCACATCTCTCCAGCTCAGAGGCACACCTGACCATGCCTGAGCTTGCAGACTGAGCTGCCAGGTTCCCACACTCGGGAATGCTGTGTCTACAGAAGCCTACACTAGCCCTTTCTTCTCTGATCAAGATNGAAACGTGATAGTGTGAGAATCAGAGTGTCCTGGAAGATGGGAGACAAATACAGGAGAACCAAATTTTCAATGCCCACACCTGCTCCTCTGTAGGGACAGCACACTGTAAGCTCTCTGCCAACTGAGCCTCATCCCCAGCCCTCTAGTTAATATCACAAGATCATACCATTTTTCCTNTGTTTCCCTGTGCAGAAATGGGCTCTCACACAACAAAGGGAGTTATACAGGAAATTGCACATTGTTANTTTAAATAAACTCAGTTTCTTCTTGAAGCTTCTCTTTCAAACTGGTTATAATATTTTCCAGCATATCATTAAGATTAGAGGTACCACAGTAATCCCAAATTAGANACTATACTATGTGGTATTTCCTGAAGGTACAGTGACAGTGGCCCCCTTTTCTCAGGTTTTAAGTTTAAATCCTCAGTTTTCCTGTAATCACCATAAAGTTTTATAATAAATGGAAAATAAGTCNCTGAGAACTATACACTGATTCTTTACCTGTGGGCATCTATTGGAATTANTAGACTGGAAAAGAAGAAGACCCTTCCACACAGTGGGGGCTCCCTCCTGGACCCTGGATTAGGCACAAACCACACCCAAACACCTGNTTTCACAGAGAGAGCCTTTACTAAGTGGGGNAGAAAAGTTAAAGTGGCTGCTTTCTGACTCAGGCAGAAAAACAACAGCAAATGACCTTGCAGGTGCAATTCTTTTTATATTTTTAAATAAATAATTTGTTTTATATCCTAGCCACAGTTTCCCTTCCCTCCTCTCCTTCCATTCCCTTCCCCTAATTCCTCCTCTGTTCCCAACCCCCAATCTACTCCTCCTTCCTTTCTGTTTAGGAAAGGACAGGTCTCCCCTGGATATCAACAAAACATGGCATATCAAGTTGCAGTAAGACTAAGCACCTCCCCATGTATCAAGGCTGGACAAGGCGACCCAGATAATGAGTAGGGTCCCAAAAGCCAGTAAAAGAATTGGAGACAGCCCCTGTTCCCACTGTTAGGGGTTCCACAAGATGACCAAGCTATATAACTATAAAATACATGCAGAATGCCTAGTTTCATTCCCATGCAGGGTCCCTGGTTGTCAGTTCAGTGTCTGTGAGCCCTTATGAGCCCAGGTTAGTTGAATCTGTGAGTTTTCTTATGGTGTCCTTGACCCCTCTGGCTCCTATGATCTTTTCTCCCCCTCTTCTGCAGAATTCCCCAAATTCAGGCCTAATGTTTGGCTCTAGCCTAATGACAATTGGGCTAGGCACCAATCTGGTCACAGGAGATGGCCAGTTTGGGCTATGTATCCACCCACTATTGCTAGTAGTCTTAGCTGGGTTCATCCTTGTAGATTCCTGGGAGATTCCCTTGCACCAGGTTTTTACCTGACTCCAAAATGGTCCTCACTTCCAGTAGTCTCTTCCAGCACTCCCACCTCTNCACCCCCTAACCTGATTGCTCAAGTTCCCATCCCTATCTGCCCTCAGTCCACTCATGAAATCTCTTTTATTTTCCCTTCTCTGGGAGATCCAGGTGACATCCCATCAATCTCCTTGTTACCTAGTCTCTCAGGGTCTGTGGATTNTAGCCTGGTTATCCTTTATTTTTAGCTAATATCCACCTATGANTAAGTACATACCATGTTTGTCTTTCTCAGTCTGGGTTACCTCACTCAGGATGATTTTTTTTTCTAGTTCTATCCATTTGCCTCCAAATTACCTTGTGTCCTTGTTTTTAACAGCCAAGTAGTAATCCATTGTATAAATGTACCATATTTTCTTTATCCATTCCTCAGTTGAGGGACATCTAGATTGTTTCCAGGTTCTGACTATTACAAATAAAGCTGCTATGAACATAGTTGAGCAGGTGTCCTTGTGGTATGATTGAGCATTCTTTGGGTATATGCCCAAGAGAGGAATAACTGGGTCATGTGGTAGGTTGATTCCCAGTTTTCTGAGAAACTGCCACACTGACTTCCAATGTGGCTGTACAAGTTTGTACTCCCACCAGCAATGGAGGAATAGTTTGCCCTACATCCTCTCCAGCATGAGTTGTCACTTGTGTTTTTGATCTTAGCTGTTCTAACAGGTGTAAGATGGAATCTCAGAGTCGTTTTGATTTGCTTTTCCCTGATGACTAAGGATACTGAACATCTCCTTAAGTGTTTCTTGGTCATTTGAGATTCTTCTGTTGAGAATTCTCTGTTTAGATCTGTGTCCCATTTTTAATTGGATTATTTGGTTTCTTGATATCTAGTTTCATTAGTTCTTTATATATTTTGGAAATCAGCCCTCTGTCAGATGTGGGATTGGTGAAGATCTTTTCCCATTCAATTGGCTACTGTTTTGTCCTATTGATGTTGTCCTTTGCNTTAAAGAAACTTTTCAGTGTCATGAGGTCTCATTTATTAATTGTTTCACTAATTTTTTCTCAGCCCAATTATCATTTGTATATAGAAAGGCTACTAATTTTTTTGAGTTAATCTTCTATCCTGCCAAATTACTGAAGGGGTTTATCAGCTGTATGAGTTCCTTGGTAGAATTTTTTGGGTCACTTATGTATACTATCATATCATCTGCAAATAGTTAAAGTTTGACTTCTTCCTTTTCAATTTATATCCCCTTGATCTCCTTTTGTTGTCTTATTGCTCTAGCTAGAACTTCAAGTACTATATTAAATAGGTATGGAGAGAGTGGACAGCCTTGTCTTGCTTCTGATTTTAGTGGAATCACTTTGAGTTTCTCACCATTTAGTTTGATGTTGGCTATTGGCTTCAGCAAGCGCTCTTAACCACTGAGACTTCTCTTCAGCAATGCCACCATTGTCTTTTTAAATGAGTCAATGAGAATATCTCTACCAGTTAAAGTTACAACTGAAATTTTACCTTCTCTGGGAATCTATTTTTGAACATGCAGGATATCTTAGACTACAGTAATCCTGCGTCTGTGATGGCTTTTCAACATAATGAAATAGGTATGAGTTTACTTCTAGCAGTTGAGGTNCAAAGCCCACAAAACATGTTCTCTTTGTTTTCCAGTGCACTCAAGTCTCATCTCCATCATGGGTGTTGGTGGCATCTCCAATCAGCCACCTAACTGATGTGTCCTTGTTATCTCCATGTGTGTTACTCCAAGTAGTCACCCAGCATCAAAGATATCTGACTCTCTGTGTCCCATATAGCTATAGATCAGGNTGCCTCTCCTCTCATTAGCTAAGCTCCTCTTTCATCAAACCTACACACTGCTCCTTTCAGAGTAACGGAGATCTTTGGGTCAATGAGGTTATGTTTTTNTAAACAAATGCAATTCAAATCCTTTGGATGAAATTCACACATGGCACTTCCAAGAGGAGTGATGCACAATGACTCACTCTTTTGGCTGGAAGTTGGGAAGAAAGGATCTTTTCCACTTGAGTTACACACTATTCCCCAGGCTTGGCTATTTATACTTGGGTTGCACACTAGTCCCCAGGCTCGGCTATTTACACTTGAGTTACACACTACTCCCCAAGCTTGGCTTTTTATACTTGGTTACACACTAGTCCCCAGGCTCGACTATTAACACTCAGATTACACACTAGTCCCCAGGCTTGACTATTTATATTTGGGTTACACACTAGTCCCAAGGCTTGAGTATTTATACTCAGATTACACACTAGTCCCCAGGCTTGACTATTTATACTTGGGTTACACACTAGTCCCCAGGCTTGACTATTTGTTCCCTTGAAAGGGCCATATTTCACTTGGTCAGAAGCCACTGCTGTATTTCTCATTTCTACAGTGAATGTTCACAAAGTTAAAAGTTAATGAAATCTACAGTGGCAATACAAGGAGCAGACAGTAGACACAAATGACAAACACAGGCAAAGTGCTCTATAAGTTCCACAGCCAGCAGGNAGCCATTTTGCTAGAGTGAGTGACTGAAGCAGCCCCAGGGGATGGTGGCAACTCTCCAGTGCACCCTGTCTCTACTAAACAGCCAGAAATTTGCAGCCTGGAATTCGGGTATGGCTTCAAGGAAAGTCATAACAAAAGTTATCTATGGTGTCATCTAATTTAAAAACACTGTCTGT